>JAMAFX010000344.1:0-23269 GCA_023625875.1 Trichocomaceae sp. PYS4502 | reverse complement strand
ACGGTGGGAAGTTAGTATAGGGGGTAAATCCGCGCCGCTCGGTGTCCAGCGCCGCTCGGTGTCTGATTACGTTAGCTACAAAGTTATATATTTTCTATTGTCTAACCAATCTTGGATAGAATGACCGTCCGTCGATTCATGTCATCCACGGATCTGGACCAAGGTCGCCCATTAAGCATACAATACCTAGAAGGCATGAGCGGTTTGAGGAAGGGCGACCAAATATTCGCGAGACATATATTCGCAGATCAATACATATTTAACGTTTTGTGGGTCTTCCTGAAGATATCCTTGTTAATGAAAGAACCTAGCTAGTCACGGTTCAGACTTCGTTTAATTTAGCCGAATTGGAAGGCTTACGAGGGCCCTTAAATTTCATATTGCAAATCTGCACCTGTAAAATGTATTAGGCTGTAGCTATACGGGTATGAAACATGCCATATACTAGGAACGTAGAGAGAGTCTATAAAATGATAGTTTATTCTCACTGATAAGTATGTTAGGTGTGTACCCACTTATGTTATAGTTATTGGTTATAGGCTGTTACTATTGTAGTATTCAAGCAATAGCGAGCAGTCTTTTAGGCTGATAATAGATTGATATTATATGACCAAGACTCGGTGTTTGTTATATCCTTTTATAGTGTGTACTGTGCAGTAGTCATCGCCGAAATCGACTACTTAGGTACTACCTTCCCCATACGGTACTGATAATCTGTTCTCGATATCTCCGAGACAATGCCGGACTACCTAGGCATGTGAGTAACTAGGGGGGTCGAATGGTATAAATGGCACCCTTTTCTTATGAACTCTAAAACCACCATTAGCTAGGCACATGTGCAAGTATCGTTTGCAACATTTATTATAACTTACACATATCTGTGGAACATTTAATTTACATTCTATAAAAACAAAATGAAGAGCCTTTCTGGTATTGCCATGACCGCCCTAGGCCTTGTACTGCAGCAAGTGCTTGCCACTACCTGGTACTTTTTGGAATATAACCCAGCAAGCGGAGAAAAGTTCACGTCGTTCTCGGGGGATATGACGGCTCCGACGCTTCCTTCCGCTGCTACATATTACCTTTGGCCTGGGCTGCAACCTACAGACAATTCCGGAGTATATCAGAATGTTCTTGACGGAAGATCGGCCACATGGTGGTTTGGGAGTGGTTGGTGCTGTTCAGATCCAACTTTAGCTTGGGGTAGTGGCTTCAATGTTGCTGATGGTGCTACTGTCACTTTCAGTAATGTCCAGCAGAGCAATGGCAGTTGGACTAGCATAATTACCAACCCAATAGTCGATGGTATTGCGACTAACAATTTCGCTCTGGGTAAGTGCTCTGTTTCTGCGTAGTTCCTACTTAGATATGGGGCGCTAATCGAGCTGAAATAGAGGGGAAGGATTTCAATCAAGCTATCTTTGCTATTGAACTTGATGGGCCTTCTTGGGATTTTGGGGCCCTAGAATTTAGCAACGTGGTGATCGTGAGTGTTTCCCCTATATTATAACAATTAGAGGATATCAATGCATTTGTACTTATTTTTACTAACCATTCAATCCTTTTAAAAGACCTCGTCGGGCAGGGATTCATCTTGGTGCACTGATACCCCGACCAACTATAATGATGCAACAATATACTCCATCAGTGGTGTGTCGAGCACTGTTGGTAGAGAGGCGGTGACATGTAATATCAAGAGTCTTGTTCTAGAAAGGCCCGCTTAGAGTTACGCTGAATGCTAAGATAGCTTGGACGTCAAATGTAACTACAAAAGTGCCTTGATACGGTACCTCTTCCTTCAGTTGTAGTTAATTTTTTAATAATATAAACGTAAGCGCTTAGTTACTAGAAGTAAAACGAGCATTACTACGTAGTAAGGTTCACATGAAAATGAGCTGGCACCTAGAGATGACCCCGGGCGTACCAAAGAGAAGAGTATCGGGCCTTCAAGTACCTTTCCAGCTCTTATGGACAATATCCGCATCCTGTTCCGTGACAGTGATCAAAGTCCCATTACAGTCTACAGTCTGATTCACGAGGGTATAAGCATCGAAGGGACACAGGGGAAGTTCTGCAATAATAGTACACTTGACGATGTCTAGATAGTCATATGCGTCAATAACTACATCTGTAAAATAATCCAAAACGCATGATGGCGGTTAATGATTGAGAAAGTTCATGACGAATTGCAGCGAGTAACCAGCTACACTGAGCTGCAGTAGATTGATCGCCGGTGATCCAGCATAGATGCATTAAAGGCCGTTGGATATCTTTGTGCCAGCACGAGCCCTTGCCTCACACCAGTTCAACAGCCATTCCAGTATGAATACACAGGCCCCTTGTCATAGTAACAGTTACTCAACTGCCTTCCAACGACAACTAGGCCAGTGTACGCAATCAATGCGTGGTCCTTGAGGAGTGGAATATTTGGCTTCCCCGCCGGGGTTAAATACTAGGAGGTGCTTGTTGCAAGCTTCGGATTATGTCCTGTATCTGTTTCGCCGGTCGAATAGTGATTAGCTATATCCTCTGCAGGTGGACAAAGCTCACATCTATCCTGATCTGGCAGTTAGACGGTAATGTGAATAGTGTCACATCCAGTCGGGATGCGTAGACGTGACAGTCACATTGCAGAAATTTGTTGATTGGCTATCGCTATAGGTATAATGAGTGACTAGGTTGGTAGGAAGATTCTCGACTACTCCATTTCTAGGGATGTCGATGATCGAAGATAGATATAATTGGGAGCATGCTATTGTCAGCTCCAGCAAAAGCTAGCATATACAACTAGCAGCCTGAGAGGACGTGCATGTCTTTTAATAACATGATTTACTTCGTCCAGATAGTGAGATTTGTTATAACGCGAATTAAGAACCCTGGCATGGCATCTTTGGGGATATCGAAATGCAGAGAAGCAGGTCTCAGGGGGTTTCTTTAAGCTCCATGTTTGCCCATCTTGATATGGGTGCAACGACTTGGCGTGTAGCAATGCAAAAGCTGTAGGCTCTCCAATCGCAAGGGCGTTTCATAACGGCACTTTTACAGGTGGGCGGATCCGTTCCGCCCCATGGGGTGCATAAGGATGATCTATGGGGAAAGAGGTTCAACTCTAAAAGTGCCGGACATCCGAGGTCTCTCTAACAATGTTTAATCCGTATAATTTCCTATACGATTGTGATTAACAGACACCTGTAACGGCTACTTAGGGAAAGGTTGGCTACTATGCGGCTACAATTGTCTATATATCTGTATACTGACTTTGCATACATATCGACGGTAAAAAATAAAGAACATAGGACGGCATGTACATAGGGTACGCCAGTGTGGTTGAAAATCTCTGGAGTTAGATATTATTAAACCCAGTTTGCTCTGGCAAAGATCAAGCTACCTAGGCACAAACATTTTTGTAAAATATGTAGTCCAAAAAGTTCTACAAAAGATCGATGACTGATGTACGGCTATTATAGGAAAATTCCACGTTCGTGTGGTGGACTCACTAGGGTTCCACGGATGCCACACTCCTACCTGGGTACTTCACTATTATTAAAGTCACATCGGAGACGCGCTTACCTACACCTTGACGGCCAACTTCCAACCGACCTTGGTCCATCTCACCAACACCAAAAAGATAAATCCTAAAGCAACCGAGGTAGCAGCAAAGACTTGGGCACCTGTATATCGATTGCCATCAACCTGTATGAGTGCGCCCTCAATTGCAGGCGCCGTCAGGCAGAAGAAACTAACAACCGTAAACACCATTCCAGTCCTAGTGCCTACTTTACGGGCCCAGTTGTTTGATGCGTGGCCATTGTTGGGAAAAGTGCCTGCGTAGCGCCCGCAAAGAGTCCATAAATGACAGCCCAGACATAAAGTCCCGAGGCATTGGAAACTGCCATCCAGCAATAAATGCACACACAGCATATGATATTGCACAGGATATTCATATTGTTGACTCCAATAAATCGATGTGCCATGAGATTGGGAACCGTTCGGCCAATAACCCCGACTCCGTTCAACACAATGACGAGATTGAATGAGTTGGACAGGGCAACCTTCTCCCGCGCAAAGGTGCCTAGATAGAAGAAGGCCATGTACAAGCCCCAGAAGCTAAAGGACATACTGGAAACGAATAAGAGGAACGATCTTTCCAGAAACGCACTCCAATCGATCAGGGGTCCTGTTGGGTGGGGAGGAACATAGGGTCGATAGCCGACAACAGATGGAATGTGTGTAACTAGCAGTATCAGACTGAGAACACGCATTGTCCACGCAAATCCGACGTCTGAATGAGATAATAATGTGCTCGCCACTGCAGGATACACCATGCCGCCTGTAGCACCACCGGCGGCAACAATACCCATGGCGAGTGTGCGTCTATGTTTGAAATAAGAACTTGTCACTGAGACACCGGGGGTGAAAACAAGACCAGAGCCGAGTCCAAAACAGACCGCCTGGGTAAGGAATATCTCGAAGAAATGATCGCGGAGTAATGAAGCTAGAAATATGCCGAGAAATTGCAGTACGACGCCAGCTACAAAGACATACCGGAAGTAGCCTGTATCCGTGGCGCGTCCTGCAAAAACACCAGTGCCGAAAAGCAAAAAGAACTGAATGCCTCCAATCCAGGCAACATTGCTGGGCGAGTGACCAAGGCTTTCGGTGTAGTATTCCTCGAAGACGCCGTAGCTGTTTACCATGCCAAAGGTGTTGAGGAACACCATATGGCCGAAGAAGACATGCATCCAGGCCAGTGTACCGCCATCGGGGGCTGTGGGAATTCCCACCGGCTCCAGAGTAGGCGACCGGCTACCATCGCAACCTATGTCTTCAAGGTAAATTGAGTGTGTTGTGTGCATCCTTAGGGCTTTATAAAGCTGGAAATTCTAGGTGAATGATGGGACAGTTCGAAATCAGTCAATATCAAGTTGCCTTTGTTTTACACCATTAATAGGTGACTTAAAACGTGTTCTTATATTTCAAAATGGCGCATTCTGTGCTTGTTTCATTCTGCAAAGCAGGTATGACTCGACCTAATAGCCGACCTAATAGCCAGTATGAGTACATAATCATTCTAACCCCCGCACATAGTTGCTCCCGACTTTGCCGTCAATGCAGATCTAGCCTTGGGAGCTTTGGAACAGCATAAGCTAAGAATTCTCTTCAGGTTACGTGCTTTCTCTTTGTTAGTAAGTTGAATAGCTGCTGATCCTATTCCAATCCAGTAAGTTACGACTTTTGATGCTTTGTAATTTGTATACTTCGTAAAGCTGAACACTGGATCGCCCAATCGGGCTAGGCGCCCCCGTATTTGCCGCTTTTGCCGAGAAAACTTCGTTCATCTTCACGTCTTTCAACCTCGGAATTCACAAGCTGTGCCAACCGGTGTAAATAGACAGACGAAATTATGAACGATCAACAGCCGCAAATCCCACCTGAGGCGCAGGCAAATAGGAATGGGATTACCCCGCGCAAGCGCCGTCGCGCGAAAATCGCCTGCGAGCCGTGTCGCGAGCGCAAGCGGAAATGCAACGCCCAGCTGCCATGCGAAACGTGCATCCAGTACGAGTATGATTGCTTTTATGTTGAGACCAAAAGAGCCAAACCGCGACTCTCATCGAGCGTGCCAGAGCAGTTACATGCTTCTCCGCAGTCGGATGGCACTGTCGCTACGACCACGGAAAGCAACAAAAAGCACGACGCTGCAGCAAGTCCCAGCAATAATGTCACGGTGACCAACACCAAGGGCCCGTCGCTTAGTCAGCCACGTGCTATCAATAATAGCAATAACAGTAGTAGTGCTGCTCATAACCCCAACGCTCACCACCTTCAGTCCCTCGAGGCAAATTCTGGTGCTGCCTTCGTGAGGCGATTGGGCCTGAAGATTGATCCGTCTAATGCGCCGCGACTCCATCTCTTCGCATGGAATGTCGGAGATCGACTGGCTGGCTGTCCACCTGGGACACCCAGAAATATAACTAGCATGTTACCCAAAACAGAGATGCGACACCTGGCATCTGTGTACTTTGAAAAAGTTGCCGAGGTGTACGGTTTTATCAACCGTGCCGTCTTCTTTCAGCGTCTAGAAGAACGATGGAGGAACCCGACAGCGATTAGTACCTACGATCCGGTGTTATGCGGCGTGGCGGCTTGGGGATTTCTATTTGGACAGAAGTTTCCCGCCCTCGTAGAGCCGGACTTGGTGGAAACTGCGCGAACGTTGCTCGAGCAGCATTCACGGTCCGCACCGCCGTCGATGGATACCGTGACCGGCTGGTTGGTGCTCGTGGGATACCTTCGAATGTCCTCTCTGCCGCACACGACCTGGTTGGCGAGTTGCTCGTTGATGCATGTCGCGGAAGCGGCGAATATACATCTTGAGTCACCTTCCAATACTATCTTCGACAGGTCAACTGAAGAAATCGACGTGGACACTCGTCGCCGCCTGTGGGGAATATCTCTGCATCTGCATATATGGGCCTCCTTTGACCTTGGCAGAACAAAAATCACAATTCCAGGAGCATCAACAAAGCCCGTGGCGCCAAGACCGGGAGATTTCACATCACAGATCTTGGGATTCTTAGCGCTAACGGATGAACTCGACCCCAACAAAGCTCGCACGGTCGAGGACCTTGAAGCAGACTTGACTCGCGTACTAGCCGAAGAGTGCGAGCAGCCGTGCATCGTCTTGTGCCAGGTCAATCTGTTGCTTTGCGTGTTCCGGCGTCTGAGGGCAGAAAAATCGAATATGCTCAATCTGCAGATGGATCGCATCCTGGAATTAGTCATGAAAGGAGTGCGGGCCGCTAATCAGCTGGTGGACACAGTTAGTCCCTGGCACCATACCTCCAATATTCCGTTCCAGGTGATTTGTCTCCTGCTTTCAATTGATAACCGCGCATCGCTGTCTTTGTTGGGGGATGCGATGCGCTGTCTTCAGAGAGTTGCAATTATGTGGGACACCCCGGTTATGCGAGAAGCATATAATACGGCATATCTACTCATCCTGCTACATCAGCGATGCAAGGAAGAGGATGCCAAAACGCTTCGGGATGTTCTGGGTATACAACAGACGGCACCTGCCATGACGTCAGGCACTACTTCTTCTGCGTACCAGCTTAGTAGCAGCAATAACAATAATAATAATTACAATAGCGGCTTTCAGCAGCAACAACAGCAGCAGCCAGCGGTGGCTACTGATTCCGCCGAGTTTCTATGGCTTGAAGATTTGATTGCTGATATGCCAAGTTTAAGGGAGTTTGACTTGGGGCAATTTCTGGTTCAGGACGCATCTCAGCTGCAGGATGTTGGCGTTATGGGCGGTGGTTTTGGGACGGAACAGATGTTAGGGTAGACATATAGAACTAATACGTAATTGATGAACAACCAAGCTTGATGTATATGATCTGAATGAAAGAAAAATAACCGGGACACCGTTGGTGTCAGCCTACTTTTGCAATATGCCCTTTTTTCGAGACCAGAACTCGGCGGACGTAAGCGCATTGCACATCATCTGACAATAGCATTTGAGCTTGTGACATGAGAATTGTTGAGCTTGTGTACCTAGGTATTCGGTCCTACCAGTGGCACTACCTGATGTATCGAAAAGGATTCCCCGAGCTCGGGAGTCAACGACGCTCCGCCGTGCCGCAATCAGAGCTGAGTAGTAGATAAGTTATTCGCAGCTTTTCCAAGGTTATATGTCCAGGCGTATCGAGTCTGAAAAATCTCGAGATATATACCTGAGTAAATTCTGTGACCGCATCAGCAGACTACTCTATAGATCATTCGGCCTAGCGACGGCGGCTAGCCCTAGGAATGACCAGTGAACATGAGTGCTTGAAAACACCTACTATAGTAGTCTCCAATAAATCAGTATATACAGTTGTACAGACAAAATCAAGATGACTGTTTGGCTGGTCTAGTGATGTACCTTACGTTTATGACTTTTGTAACTAGGTTCTCTACCCTAGGCACTCCAGTAGTTGGGCACAGTGATAGATTATCGTGGGCAGTGTTGAAAGTATTACTTTCTCGTTCGTGACAAATTTACATTTCTGAGTTTTGCAAACATATAAATCTCATTTCATTTTTGGAGAAAGCTTGGCTATTTGCAGAAGAATAGGCCTCGAAAGATGAACATGCAAGACGGCCGCCTCGACTATGGCCGTAGGGAGGAACACGAAACAGAATCGTCACCTCTTCTTCCCAAGGTTGATGAAACAGTAAATAATGGATACCGCGGAGAAAATGCCGGCTCAACACCCCAGGCACCAGTACAACAGCGTCAAAACACCTCCATCGGCCCACCGTTATACATAAATCCACAACCGCAAGGAGAACACCAACAAGGTGGAAACAAAATACAAAGTTCTACTCCATCATGGCCAATGCCAGCAGGCCTGCCCCCCCGTGACGATGATGATGAGAGTCTTATCATCTTCCGCCGCGCAATCGGGATCAACTACAATCTTGCAGCCACCGACCCAGTGACGATGGAAGAAGGGCGCAGAAAGGCCGTAGGTATGTATAAGGCCGTGATCGATGCACGCCGGTCCAAAACTAGGCAGTTCCGCGCCATGTGGTGTGTCATTATCTTTTGCCACATTGCACAAATCATCATCGGAGCTTCACTGACGGCTTTGGGACCATTGGCCGATAGCCATGGCGAGGTTATCACGATACTAGGGGCGCTGAATACCGTGATTGCAGGCGTATTAGCGCTGATTAGTGGGAAAGGTGTGCCAGATCGTATCCAAAAGGATGAGATTGGTTATCGGAAGATTCAGGACTGGATTGAGGAGACGGAGTCGTTATTGAGTGTGGGGATTATTGGGCGGAATCGAAAGGAAGTTGGCTTGTTGGTTGAAGAGGCCTTTAAGAAATATAATGCGGCCAAGTCGAATGAGGAGAATAATCGACCAAGTTCGTATGTGAATTCACCCGAGGAACCCTCCAGAGCTTCGGGGGATGGGCATTTAGCTACGTCGGCAGCGGTGGCTCCTGTCCCGTGGAACTATTTGGTTTGATGCTGTATGAACTTGGATGTTGTCTAAACGGCTTATAGTGTAGTTATGGAATATATTTAATCTATATTGTTGTTCCTCTACTGATTCATGTCCGTAGACGATGTCCAAAGTTAACGGTAGTTCGGGGCTCGAATTTAAAGTGTATAATTTTATAATCTGCTCGATATATACCTATATAACAAAACCTACTATTTATAATTGATATACATTAGCAGTCTATAGTTTAGTACATGGGCACAGCTCAAGTGTCTGTATCCAACACAACCGGATAATAATCTTTTCCATACGTGGAATTCAGCGTCACAGCACCCGAGATATTCCCTTGCTCAAGTCTGACCCATGTCTCCGTCTGGGACCCAAGCGTCATCTCATCCAAAAGAATCTGACGCGACCCGCGTGTCCAGGTACCATATCCCCCATATCCGCTGTGTCGATCAAAGCAGAGCACCACTCCATCGCCTTTAATATCCATCTCAGGAAGGGTCCCGTTCCATTTGAAGCACCTATTTCAACATTTAGAGACATCTTTCAAATATGCCCGCCAGCAGAAGCGGATTGGAGCAGCTCACCAGTCATCTCCATGATCGTGCCCACTGAACGTAGCTATCAGACCTTTCGTCTCGACTAAGGATTTCATAAAAGGCTTGTCTTGGCCTGTGTAATTGAAAGAGCCATCTGAGGGTTCCTGCTCGGCTAGGGGATAGTCATCATTGATACCAGGTTCTTTATGCGGATTTACGCCGGGGCCTTGTTGGAATGCTAGCATGGCGGTGACAGGTATGTGGAAAAATGCTAGTGACGGAATGGTTTTGTTGTGTAACGTGTTGAGCTGATCACGCGTAGTGCTGAACCAGTTGACTACCTGTATACTTTTGAGTTGTCTGCCATTTAGTTTGCAAGGTGCATAACGGTGACAAGTGACCTACCGATTGATCAACATAGCCACCAATAGGAATCTCATTACCATTCTCGTCTAGCCTTTGAAATTCATTGCCGCCTCGACTGTCGAAAAACCACAGAATTGCCTTCGGGGTCAGGTCACTCTTATTAGCCGAATATATAGGCAAGTAGTAATTGGACAGGCCCGAGCTGTAGCCAGGAATAGGCACCATGCTCTGCGTCAGACTGTTAGGATACTTTTTCTCGGCTGCAAATATTTCTTGTCGCGACAGGTTGAATTCACTGTCGTGGTTGCCATATGTTGAAGCCCATAAAAGGCAGCGGTTGACGAGAGGCGCTACTATTTGGTCCACGTAGTCGCTGGAGTTGTGCCTGTAGGTGTTTTCGCCTGTGATGAGATCGCCGTTGAGGACGACGAGCTGGGGGTGTTCGATGTCCAAGATCGAGTTCATTACACGTGTGGAGTTGATGTCTTGCTGCGGACCCCAGACCAGATCCTCGGCTGGTTTACGTTCAATCATAAGCGTGGATCAGCATACAGGAGAAATTCATAAATAAATATCAAAATTTATAGAATCTGCTCTACCTTCTCCATAATGCAGATCCGAGAACACGGCAATCTGGAATGTCCCGTTATCGGTAAACCGCAGAATCGGCTCATGGATAGCCAGCGCCCATACACGCCTGAGTCCAATGCCGAGGACGAGAAATAGTAACTTCATGATGTGAGACGTATCGAATTCCCAACATAGAAGAAGCGCGTTGAAAGAACCATTCATTTGGGAGGTGATATATTTATATGAATACAAAAAAATTGCCTATGACTAGTGGACGAGAACAAAACCACTGGGGATCTCTCTTTGGGCCTCGTGGTAGTATATCTAGATGCTAGTTGCTTTTGAGCCTAGCGGTGATTCTTCGTGGTGGATCATCATACTCGCTGGGCATGTGCATATCTGCATGCTTCTAGTAGTATCAAGCCCTTAATCATGAGTAGCCTAGAACATGCAACCGACACGGTTATGGATTGTGCTTTATAAATGCCAAATGGAGCAGTCGTTGACGTAGGACTCGGTAGGAGGGTTGACGGATCGCAAAAACTGCTCAAATTAGTCATAAAATTATTTTTTGCGCAAATATGAGCGGAGACTAACCTAATACATATGGCACTAGCTTAACACTACGTTGAAAATTTTAACTTATCCTAAATTCGGAAGACGTTAACTTATGCGTCCAGGTGTGGGTAGTACAAATGAATCAAACTAATACCAGTGCTCATATTGGGCTGGCTCTGTATTGTGCTGACCGCTGTATGACAGTTGACACATCGTAGAAGCGTTGACATCACATGCATGGACATATTGCTGTCTATTCATTTTACTTGAACAGCAATATAGGTAGCATTTTGACCACATTCGAGAGCGTTGACTCTATGATTAGCCACGCAGACAATGTATAGTTCCAATTATCTAATCCAAGCCACTTAAAGGTAATACTCTTTCACCTATACATATACAACATCGAGTCACCCCTAAGTTACATGGAGGCTTTGCGGATCACATTCCGCGGGAAATGGTAACTTGGAGGTCATTGTCAAGGCTGACGAATGTTTAATAATGTTACACAGAATACTGTTTTGTGATTCTAACAAGCATTTTGTTGTCATTTAAGTAGAAGCCATGCCTTGATAGATATACTGTGTCGGACTTCGTTAGTCAGGGTATTATTGTATATTTCTTGTGTTATAGACAGTCCTCGCTTTTCATATAAAAATAAATATAGTAAAACCAATTTCGTGTGTCATTGTCTGCCTTTTAGGCATTCTAGATTTATTCGCAGTATTTTGTGTGATATTGGGGCGATGAAAAGCACTGTGAGACGATTTGTGACACTGAGAGGGTATGACTACCGAAAACACAGTCACTCATTATGAGTCCTTCCTGATGAATTTAAGCATGGGTTTACCACGGGCATTCTCAATTCCATTTTACTTAACAGATATTGCAACTCATAAAACAATTTACAATCCTCAGACTCCAACAATAACCAATGACAGGATTTAGGATTCACGAGCTGTCAGACCTTGACAGGCAAGCACCAGATACGATTGTAAAATGTTTCATCTTCTGCAAACTCCAGTGTACCAATGATCTCGAAAAAGTGGCCGAGGCATTGCAGCAAGGACTGAACAATGCAATCAACGACTTTCACTTCATGGCAGGAGATATCCATGTCGACGAATATGGAAAGCCATATATAGCGCATGCACCTGGGACCTATGTGGAACTTAGTGTTAAGCACTATACAGACGTTGAGCACAAGTCTTTCAAAGATCTTGCTTGCAATTCTTTTCACCCCGACGATTTGGACCTATCGATGTTGCTTCCCGAATGGCCAACCGACCACAAACCAGTGTGTGCACTACAGCTGAACATCATTGAAGGCGGCCTGATCCTTGCCTGCGCTGCACATCATTTTGTGGTAGACTGGAATTCCATGAACAGATTCTTAAGTGCCATATGCCAAGGCAGCAAAGCATACTTTCATGGCGACAGCTTCCCACAATACTCTTTGTGCCTCGACAGAGAACCATACGACGGACAACTATCTCCTGCGGATATACCCGAACAAGCCTTGTCGGACAAGTGTCCTTGCTACCAGGTAGTCGATTCAGGCAACCCAAATTCTCGTTTAGGTGCCGAGGTGTTGGAAGAATACCAAATGAGACTTTATCAAATCACAGGGGCCGAAATAGCAGCTATCAAAAACCAATGCGAGTTACTCGAAGGGGTCGAATACATCACTTCATTCGACTGCATATCGGCTGCACTATGGGTGTCAGTTACTCGTGCCCGCTTATCAACTTCACCGGATGGAAAGTCAGTGCAGACAAAACTCGTCCATACTATGGATATTCGTTCCCGTGACCCCGAACACATTACATCACCAAAATACTTCGGAAATGCCGCCATTCTGACACACGCGGGGCCTCTGGATGTTGAGTCCTTGCTGGGTGATCAAGCCATGTCTATTGCAGCTTCTTCCATTCGTGGCAATATCAACAAAGTCACCATATTATCTACCAATGACCTGACGACGGCGATACGATCTTTGCCTCCTGATCAAAAGCTAAAGTACAATGCTGACTTCGAAGACATGGACTTTCTGGTAAACAGCTGGTATTCGGGGAGAGCAAAGGACTATGACTTTGGAGCTGGCCTGCCGGAAGCATTTCGACCTAAACCCAACCCGATAAAAGGAGGATTTTGCGTGATTCTCCCCAATTTCAGCCTTTTGTCAGAGCGAACATACGAGCTGCTGATCCAGCTCCGTGTCAAGGAGCACGAGATACTACTGGAAGACCACTTCTTTTCCCAGTACTTCAAGCCCCTCTCCTATCCTGAACTGTGTGGTTAGCAACAAGCGGGTGGATTTCCTAGTTGGGGTCGGATGTCTCCGAGATCTTTCCACGGAAGGCTGAGAGTTTTCTTGGGCTTTATTTACTTTACTCTTGGGGTTTTCAATCTACTTGTGTTCTATGTCGTCTGTTACACCAGTTCCTGGTGCAGTTCGATATATTGTGCTTCTATTCCTCTATTCTTCTACCTTCATGTATTCAGCTTGACTTTAGAACTTATGAAATTGAGGCTTCTACATAATCGACTGTCTCATTTATGTATCATGCATGTAAACTAACCCCAGCGTCAATAGGAGTCATGCTCCTAATTACATGGTTAGTAACTAGTTTTAATATTTATGCATACCTATCTATATTTGCATCTTCTAAATCCTATTATTGTTTATTCCACATACGTCCCTCACAATTAAAACTGCCAAAGGTTAGCAGATTGGAGATTACAGTATGTAGGTACCACTATGAGCCGACATCTGGCATTCGTTTCTCATGTCCGTTTTCCCATACATTTTCCTAACAAATTTGACTGCGTCAATATCTTCCCTTCAAAAAAGAAAATGCTACGAAAGAAGCAAACTTTTGATTCATTATTCCATTTTAGGTCAGAATTAGTCATGTGATAGAAACTTGCCTTTCTAGGTATGGTCACTTTGAATTTACCATCCGCCTCTGCGTGAACTATCCGTGCCCTGCCTCACTCACTCTCATAACTTACTCATTAGCTGAATAATGGCCCGCCTCTATTGCATTCTAGATTGATATGCTCTTTCTAGCTGCCAAGGCAGTACCGACACTGTCATGGCTGAGTCAACGAGAAGGAGGTCGCGGAATGGTGAGTATAGGCGCCCCTGTCGCCCTGTCGTGATCTGTGCAAAACTCGAAGTGACGTTGCCTTGAAGGATGTTTTACCTGTAAGGCCCGGAAAGTACGCTGCGCTGATGCTGCAGAGGCATTTATATCAAGCAGGCCTTGCAATAACTGCGAGAGGCTCGGCCTAGGATGCCGATGGAGCGCACCAGCCGCTGGAGAACACTATACTCCGCCGCCCAAACGCAGGCGACAGTCCGCACGGCGACAATTTTCACCGGCCGTGGTCACCGATAATGTGCAATTACCTTCCAATAGCACTGTAGAAGCCTCAATTAAAGTTGGCCAGGACTCCCCGCAACTTGACTTTTCTGATCCCTTGTTTGCCGTAGACATCAATGACTGGGGGAAGGATCTTGACCTTGACAGCCTCGACTTCATGCTACCAGATGCACACTATCAACAAAGCTCGGAATACAGAGAAACATCTTTAGAACCACTATGGAATCTTGAAAGCATAAACGGACGGATTCGTGAACTCTCTACCTCTAACACTGATGAGGACAACCATTTAATCCAACATTACCTCCGCACTCTACAGGGCTACGCGAAAGTCCCAGAGCACCCCAAAGATCTTAATGTATTCCTATCCGTCTTTTCCACGTCTCTCTCCTTTCGACCTCTCTACTATGCCATTTTGGCCTTTTCATCCGCACACCTCGCAATGAACGATCCATCACTCACCGAGCAAGCGATAATGTACGACCGCATGTCTACGGAGTGCTTTGAAACCTTCCGATATGCGCGCAACATCTCAGTAGAGGGTCTACTGTCCGCAATTTTTATCAGAGTCAAAATGGTCCACATCACCGGCGGAAGTATCAACCGTTTCCTCGAACTGATGCAAATTGCCGCAGATATCTTAACGAGCAGTCAGGGTCTCCAGCATCTGAATGGCTCATCACCCGCTTTTACCAGACGAATCATTCGTATCTCGCTCCTTGATGCTCGTGCAGCGTCGTATCGCCTCGGAGGAGGCCAATCCGTTCGTCGTGTTCGAGATCTACCACCCCTAGCAGACATTTTCGTGAATCCGGTCCATATCGACCCAGCAGCCGAAGGAATCGTCTGTCTGCTGCAAGTTGGACTGATCCGGATGCAGATTGCGGATCTCGATTTGCGAATTCATCGCCAGCTAGAATCTGAGACCATTGTATCGCCGCCAGTTCGCATGGAGGATATTACATCCCTCTATGCTTCAATCGACACTCACATCCGCTCATGGGAAGCCTCCATGAAATCTGGTTTTGATTTCGAACGCCTATCTTCCGCTGAAGAAGTTAACCTTAGCGCAACCAGCTACAGAGACTACACCGTTCTATCAGCTCTCCACTCCACCAGGCTTTACCTCTGCCTCGTTTTCGTGAGTTCCCCCAAGCAATCGCAACCAGGCGGCTCATGCTCACTAATAGATAGCCCCTACCAACTTGCCCAGCTCAGCACTCCGTGTCAAGGGTGCTTCACTGTGAATTCCTGATCAAGAGTGACACCTCTCGCGCGAATTCACCCCGTTCCCTCATGCCCGCTCCGCTCTTTCTAGCAGGGCTCTGTACCACGGATTTGATTCACCGTGACTGGATTTTGAAACATTTAGAGCAAGGGGAGCGTTGGGGAACTTATATCCGTAAGGTCGGCATTTTGCTTAGAGATATTGTTAGATCCCGAGTTCTGGGTGAGCCGGTCGATATACTTGGCGCGATGGGGAGGAGCACGGGGGCTTTTGTCATATGAGTAAAGCTCAATGACCTTGTCATGTTAAGTATATCACACGCAGAATCCTTCTAAGTTCATATCGAGGATTTCCGGGTTTCTCGCCGTAGATAACTGCGTGATACTAGTACCCAGGCATAGGTCGTGAAATATATCCGCAGCGAGTCACCTAGGGAGATTTATAATCTCTTTTGAACCTGGAACCTTGAAGCTTTAGGTAATTAGTCCTCAACTCCTTACTAGGTACTTTCCCCGAGTTCAAAAGGGAACCTATTTTTTACGCTACGCTATAAGCTAAAGAATCAAACCCAGACAAACCCAAATCTTTTTCATTAATCGACTTGGAAACTTCGTTCTGGTTACCTACAGGAAATCTACATAACATATCTGAACGTCCTTTGTTGCTCGAAATCAGTCCAATCCATGAATCCTGTCGTATTTTCAAACCGATCATCTCCATCACCAGAATCACCAGACGCAAGCCTGTCTCTCCGCGAATTCTCACGACGATACCACATAATCTGTACAACAGGGACGACGATCATCAGAGCGTAGCAGCCCACTAACATACGAAGGTCGAAGGGTCAGCAAATTGCTTCGTTGGTGATTCAGAGATCTGGAAATTATACTTAGCATCCTAAAGGCAAGCTCGTAGACAGGGGCTTGGGAGGAGAGGAAGAATTCTGCGATCTCTCTTGTTAGTTATGTTATAATACTCTCAAACTGGGTTGTCATACGCGGACCGGCAATGAGACCAGCGGCCCACCCGACGAAGACGAATCCTGACGCTGTAGCCTTTTTTGTATTCCCAGCGTAGTTGGCACTAGGGTAAATGATAGTGTATGGCTGTATGAGCACTCTAGTAATCAGACATCGAGAATACTGTTGACGTTGGCCGGGGTGAACTTACGTAAAGGTGAGATAGTATCCTGTGAGTCTCCCAGCGGTGTTATGCTGGGGCAGGGCATGAAGAAGTGAGGCGCCGATTAGGGGAGGAATTGAGGCAATGATACATAAAATTAAACGGACGTTTTGGTAGTGGGAGGCAATATAGGAGAAGATCAGATAAGACCCTAGCTGAATTGTGGCCGCGGGACAGGTGGAGATTATTGTCGTCTGGTATACTGTGAAGCCGAAGCCTTTGACTATTTGACTTGAGAATTGGCTCGCGAAGGTCGAAGGCATTGTGACGCCTCTGTCATGGTTATTAGTTGTACAGATAATAGCGGCGGTGGGAGGACCAAGATGTTTACTAACACGGCAGTTACGAAGAAGAACCAAGTCTGGGGGTCTCTCAAGGCTTCCCAGAATTGCGACCATTTCCAACTGCTCTCAGGTGTGACAGTCTGATTCTGCCTAACCCGCTCAATTGCAATTTTTTTCTCGTAATCATTCAACCACCGAGCGTTAAGCTGGGAATCAGGGAGGAGGTATGCGAGCCCTACTGAGAAGCCTAAACTCAGGGACCCAAAAAGAAGAAAGAAGATCCTCCACGTCGCGACGGGGCTGTGGATCTTCCCAACAGTATACGACAAGAGACCACCTATGAAGTTCCCAATCGGCGTGCCGCCCTGCCAGAAAGCGGATCTGAGTGCTTGCTCTGAACGAGTCCACCAGTTACCGGTGATTAGGACGAATACGGCACCGGTGATACTCTCTGCAACACCGAGAAAGAATCTCAAGGTTGCAGCACCAGCAAAGTTCGAGGCAACGGCTGACACCTCTCGTCAATGGTGCCAGGAAACGGTTCTTGAAAACGGGACTGACTTACTGAAGAGCAATGTAAGACTAGACCAGAAAAGCATGCACCCAGCGACCATCTTTCCCAGATGTTGTGGATACCGTCTGGCAAGTTGCGACCACATAACTGAACCGAACATATATCCGAAGTAGAAGATGCTTCCAGCCAGCTGTAATCAGAGCCCTCGAGATGAAGTGCCTTTTGCAGGCCGAAGATTGAACTGTAGTTGATAAGGGTTTTATCTAGGAACTGATGGGGCCCGGTCAGTAGAAACATTGAAGACGATTATCGACTTACAGAAAAAATGTAGCATCCGCAAAGCAATGGCAGAAGAATGAAGTCAATCTTCCGCTTCACACGATATTTCTCCTCGTCGGAAAACACAAGGCCCTCGACTTACCTATACGGATCTACTAACTATTTCACCGATTGCAAAGTCCGCCTTCGGGTCAAGGGGATCTTAGACCATCCTTGTGGAAAACACCTTGCCATCAGAGGTGGACATGTTTTGTCACCGGAATCCTCGTTGTACGTAGACGCCATTGCCAAATTGGGTTTAGCGGCATACAGCCGAGGGTTGGATATCCCAACCCTCGAGCTCGCCTAGTTAGATAAACAATAGACTGAGATTGAGCCTCAAGCCCCTCATCAGGTTATGAGCCCGGATTTCTTTTGAACAGGTCGTTTCAATACGATTCCTCAGCCTCTGATCACGGATCAACACACTTTTCAAACAACCAAGTCCCTATCAACATGACTGGGGGAGAAGGTGACCACCGTGACCAGAACGATGGCCAACAAGGCTTATCTCGTCAGACAGACCGAAAATGTCAAACAGGACAACAAGGTCATGTCACAAATACGGGAGTGGTGAATCATCCTACAGTGATAAATCAAGCCACGGAGATCCCAAAGGACGGCCAAAGCATCGCTTTGACGCCGATCCAAGTCCTACAAGGAGCAGATGATTACAATCGATGGTATCAAGCCGTACGACGCGAGCTCTTAGGAAACGATCTACTCGACCTTATCGACAAGAGCATCCCACGACCTCATGTTGGATCAGCTCACTACAAAATCTGGAAGAAGCTGTCACTCAAAGTGGCAGGTTGGCTTTCTGCAACGCTCAGTCGAGACGTTGGCACAAAAGTCCAAACCATAGCTGTCAACATTGATTACGCAGACGACCTATTGGCAGCAATTCGAACTATTTGCAAGGGAGAAGCCGATTCACAAGCCGGTTGGCGAGCTTGGACAGACTTCAGAAAATGCGACCGACACCAATATCCAACCTGCGAGGCATTTATCCATGCTTTACGCGCAAAACACAGTGATGCCGAACGCGACGGATTCGGAGTCCAACCTTGTCAACTTATCGTTACTTTACTTCACTCGATTGAGACCGACCTCCCTACATGGGTTACACTCAAAATGGAGCAGTTCAAAGACGTCAAATCCAAGAAGATGGATGATTTTCACCAACTGTGTTCCGAGGCATTAGAGAAATGCCAAGGTCTCAAATTCAGTATGGGCAACGCTGCAAATAACTTCAATCCTCCCACACCAGCAACTCCAAAGTCAACTGACGGGAGAGAAGATAAGAAGAGGAAGGAGCGAGACCCAGATACCCCCAATGAGAAAAAGCGGAATGCTCCAAAGCCAGGAGTGTCGGTGGAGGAGTGGCTCAAGAAGCTACGCAGATGGATAAACAGAGACGATAACTGCGGATACTGTGGCATAAAGGGCCATGGTTGCTCAACATGCTATTATCTTGCAGATTCACCCCCATCAAAGTGGTATCCAAAGCTGGATTTGTGGTGTTACAGAGACAGAGCTCCGTCAAAACAACGAGAGACTAAGAGTGACGGGGACACAGCGACAAAAGCCTCTACAGACACGAATGTCTCGTCTTTTGCACTTTCGACAGACTTTTTCATGCCAAACATCGCCAGTGTAGCTATTGACACCGAAGCATTTACGGAACACGTTGAGCAATCGATCGACGAAGAGAATTTGCCCAAATCGAAGGCTTTAACAATGGCACTCTCAGCAACCACACCAGAAAGCCTTATTGGAAAGTTTGTTGCCGACACTGGCGCTGGACATAGCATCGCTGGAGACTTCGCGAGCTGGGTGGAAATCTACAAATACAAGGACGACGATGAAGCCTATACATACGAATGCAGCAACGGCATGGAGGCAAAGGCCACGGGATATGGCACAACACTCATACGATTTGACAATGGTGAGGATAGACCAGCTGAGCTTTTGACTCGCACATACTACGTACCCGGATTGAAATACAACCTCTGGGCATGCGAGCGAGCAAAGGATGAGAACAAAGTATGGTATTGCAGCAAAGACTGCACCGTACGAAGAATGGATGATGACTCAGTTATTGGCCATACTACAACTGTAGGAGGCGTCCCAATTCTCAGAACCATGACAACCGGGAAAGAGCTTCAACTTGGAGCGCTTAATTTATCTGCAATCTCAGCAGAGTTGCAACATCGACGACTCGGTCATGCCAGCGACGTAATTCGTAAGGGCACAGCTCAGACTTATGATCTTAAAGCAATCAAAGAAAAGATTAAGCACTGTGAGTCCTGCAGACTCGGAAAATCGAAACGCATTGTGTCCCACGATCCGCTGCCGAAAGCATTGAAAGCCGGACAGATTGTCTACGTCGACGTTCAGCACATGAAGCCCACAGGATTTAATGGGTACAACTACTTCACAGCGTTCCTCGACGACAAAACGCGTATGCCACACGTTCGTTTCCACGTCACAAAAGGTGAAGCTTCGGATAAGTGTATCGACTACTGCACAGAGTTCAAAAATCAGACGGGGAATTGGCCCGTGATCATCGCAAAAGATCAAGGGCGAGAATTCTTCAGATTCATCAAATGGTCTAAAGAAAATCAAACAGGCATCCAATTCAGGGAGTCTCCAGCACGAACCCCCGAACCAAATGGACCAATCGAATGGCTTCAGTTTTATCTTGTTCAAATCGCAAGGGTAATGATGATCGACGCAGGCTTGCCCGAATATTTGTGGCCATTTGCAGTTGAGATAGCGTGTTATACTGTTGCACGTCTTGTCAAGCCAGGTCAAGAAAAAGCGCCTATACAACAGTGGCGTGAAGAACTAGGAATTCCAAACCCTGTTCCCAATCTCGAACACTTGCGTGTATGGGGTTGCAAAGCCTACATGCACATACCAGAGGAAGATCGTGTAAAGGCACGCAAGATGCTACCAAAGGCTGAGATGGGACGTCTCATGGGCTACATGGGCGATCACGGTCATATTTACAAGATTTGGTTTCCAGCAACGGGAGACGTCAAATTCTCACGAGACGTCACTTTTTGGGAAGGTCCAGAAGAGGCATGGTTGATGAGTTCGAGGACCCGACACCAGCTACGACAAATGTTGAGATGTCAAAACCGCTCACAATCATCTTCCATAAAGATCCTGTCGAGAAGAATCAGAAACGTATCACAATCGCTGATGAGAATCCCACAATTGAAGATATCTTGAACAGCAATTATTACGACTTCGAACAGAACGCGTACGTGACAGGCAGAACAGAAACTCTGAGCACAACTCCGGAGCGAACTCATGAGCAAGATCGCGCGGATGAGAGTGATCAAGAAGAATTCTTTGATGCAGAAGCGGGGGGGTCAGTCGATGCTACAACGGAAGAGGCTCTTGAGATAATTCGGAAGAGAATCTCACAACAAAAAGCTCTCATCAAGGAGCATGTTCGAATCATGAGCAACGAACAAGCCTTGGTTGATGGCATCGCGAGTCTAGAAACCGTATATGAGTCGATCGAGCACAACGATACCCACGATTCGATGCACGAAGAAGCCCCCGCACCTATGGATGATGACACGCCCGTACAAGAGACGATTCACAAAAACATTACAACACGAGTTTCTTCACGAAAGAACAAAGGGATGAGATCGACATCGACTCTCATGGAGGAACAGGAGAGAGAGCAAGAACAGCGACGTGCAAAGAAGGAACAAAAAGCTAGTTCGACACACTCCACACCAGAGACCACAGTTCGACTCAATACTAACACAAACTTGCAAGCCTCGGCAATTCCTGACACTATTCCTAAACTCAAAAAGTGGGAGGTGGAGATTCCTGGTAACGATCGCCAGATGCTCAAATCACCACTCCGAGACTTGTGGAAAAAGGCAATGCAGGACCAAGTTGAAAAGCTACGTGCGAACCAGACATGGAAACTTGTGCCGAAGCCCAAGAATGGTGCAAAGATTTTACCTGGAAAGTGGGTTTACGACGTCAAAGCTGACGATGAATCAAATGTTTCCGAATTCCGAGCAAGATGGGTTGTTTGTGGCAACTTTGAGGCAAAGGATAACGAGAATAATTACCCACCGGTGGTCAGCGACGTTGGAGTGGAAGATTTTCCTCACTTATTGCATCAAGAACGGCCTCAAAATCTTCCAAGCAGACATCATTACTGCGTACTTACACGCGATGCTGCAGCGACGCCAGGTCCTTGTGGAACAACCAAAAGGTGTCGATATTGTTGACGGAAACCGTTTGCTCTTTACTAAAAGCACTGTATGGCCTACGTGGATCGGCAGTCTTGTGGTATGACACCATAAGTTCAAAATTGAAAGAATTGGGTTACAAACCGATCAACGAGGAGCCATGCATCTTCATACGGGAAAACGACGGCATGGCCATTGCACTCTACGTCGATGATAACCTCATTGCAGGCAAGTGCCAGGCACAAATCGATGAGATTCTTGACACTTTTGACAAGGCATGGGGAGTTAAGCGTACTGGTGAACCGAAGCGTTTCCTCGGCATCAACGTTCACCGCGAGAAGGATACGATCAAATTGGAACAATCGGACTACGTTGATAGCATTCTCAACCGTTTCAGCATGGCGGATTCCCATCCCCGCTCCCTACCCTTGGAACCCAAATTTACCCTGGAATCAAATGACCCAAAAGCTACTGATGACGAGAAAGAAAAGTTTGTGAAGATCCCAGGATCGGCTAACTGGTTGACATCAAAAACTAGACCCGATATTACGTTTACCGTACGCCGTTTACAGCATAAGCAACATGATCCCACAAAGTACGACTATGTCGCCGGAAAGGGAGTGCTACGCTATTTGAAAGGCACCAACAAGCACGACATCACGTTGAACAAAGACCCCAGCAAAGGACTCGATGTTTACGTCGATTCATCTCACGCCGATCACCCAGATGGGAAATCCACCGAAGGATTCATCATTTTTTATGCCGGTTCGCCAATTTCGTGGAACTCTTCGAAGCAAACCCTCGTCGCCCCATCATCAACCGTATCCGAATACTTGGGAGTAGGAAGCGGGATAAGGCAAGGGTTATGGATACAAAATATGCTGATAAGCCTAGGATTGGTGAAGAAAGGAGAACCCCTATGTCACACTGTGACACTCGTCACCTCTCTAGATAGGCACGTGACCGTGCACATGACCTTTAGACCTTAGCTTAGTCATCCGGATCGCCCATAACGTAATCAGACACCGAGCGGCGCTGGACACCGAGCGGCGCAAAAATACCTCCAAAACGGCGCACCACCACA
>JAMAFX010000343.1:0-20107 GCA_023625875.1 Trichocomaceae sp. PYS4502 | reverse complement strand
TAACGGTGGGAAGTTAGTATAGGGGGTAAATCCGCGCCGCTCGGTGTCCAGCGCCGCTCGGTGTCTGATTACGTTAAAATGACCTCAAGTCACTAACAACAGACATCGACCTCACTGAATCAAATGTGCTGAGGTCTATCTTGCAGCTTTAGGCATCATGATTCATGCTTCCAGAGCCTTACGCCTTATTTATAAGGCTTCCAGTCTCATTATTCATGCCTCTGACTGCCAGAAACCATTTCTCTTCTTCAACACCCGTGGACCCTTCTCGCTTTCTTCTCCCTTCTTGGTTCTCACCCTACCCTTAACCTCGCCCACTCTGGCCATCACTTTGTTCTTTACTCTCCTCTTTATCTGAGACACGCCTCTTCTTGTTACCAAAATAACAATGGCTCCAGAAAATGACGAAGCCCCCTCAACTCATACCAACCTACAGGCAGCCGCTGAGCTATTGCAAGCGTTCCAAAACTTCAAGCCGCGTCGTGAGACTGAGGGGCAGTCAGCGTCCATTTCAGACAAGTCCTTCACAGCAGAGCCAGACACAGAAACAAGCTTAGGTCATCAAGAAACCTCTACCATTACACAGTCAATCGAAGAGATCACTGCTCGCAAGAGACCCCATAGCTCTCCTGGGACGAAAAAGCCTCGGATCACGAAAAAGGAGTCTGGAGCTTTACAAGCATTGAATAGCAATGGCACCAGCAGGAAAGCCAGCAGCTCGCCTCCCATGATAGTAGAAGATGCTATTGCTCTGAAACCTAGCACTGCTGCGACTATGAACGGACTCGAGAATGACTATCCTTCCTTGGCCCCTCAGAGCATACAAGGCTTCAAAAAGTTCGCCACTCAGTTATTGGACGAGAATCAGGTAAGCAATTGATTTGCTGCCCCTTAGTTAGCTAGGTTCATCTGACTAACAAGTTATTTGTGTTCGTCGAATCCTAGAAATTAGCAGAGACACTCGATAAACAGAACAGCAACTTCCTGAGTGGAATTCCAGCCGAAGCCAAATCGGGTCTGGAAGCGAAATTGGCCGGCCTCACTGCAGCTATCGTCAAGTTACACCAGAGCAAGATTGAATCCATCAAGAACGAGTACGTTGCCGAACTGCAGAGGGACGTGCTTGAACGGCAGAAGGTGATTGATATGCTTTTACAAAATCTTCAGAGCTCATAGGATTTGCATGAGTCATGTTGTGCTGCGAAAGAAAGAAAGAAAGAAAGGTGATGGGATGATCAATGGCGCCGAAGTATGAAGCTTTGTACCTACTAGATGTCAATGGACTGGATATCAGACGACCTTCGTGTTTCGAAAGGACTTTTGCTGGAAAATGAATAAACCTGTTTGCGTAGGTATTTGGGAAGAAATATCATCTGTATAAATATAAATATACTTTATGTGTAAGGCGTCCGTAAATAATGCAAGCCGTAAATGTCCCAAGACGAAGCCTAAGAGCGAGAGCCAGACTCTGCTCTCCAACTGCAAGTATTACGCAAGATCCGCCGATACAGGCCGGTCTGGTGGCGACACACACTGAGCAGTGAGCGCACGACAAAGCTGAAAGGAATGGTGTCCCGATCATAAAACGGACTGGCATATCAGTTGAATCTCGGCTAAACACAATGACATTCATTGGATCAGTTAGTTGAAAGAACCGACCGGCGTGTAATGAGTCACTTCTGGTCTGCGAGACAAAGAACACAGCGATATCACGTGGGAGGCGCCGAGAATAATCGCCGATTCTTCCCCGAAACTCTCGCCCAAAATCTTCTGAATTAATCTTCCTCTTTCGTACACGACAAAAATTTAGAAGAGAGTCAACTTTCAAGTCTTAATCAATCTCGCCGTTACAATTCTCCTTGCCAATTCGCCCGACTGCGAGCCCAACTTGTCTCCCCGCATTGGTTTACTTTCTAGCGCTACGACACAATGCCGGTGAGTCAAGAGTCTAATGTATGTCGAGAGACAGAAGTATGGAATTTGAGGACAAGTTTACTGACCTAGCGACCAATAGTTCTTCATAGACAACCCAAACTTTGGGAATGACCGCAGTCTTGAAGACCACCGGAGTACGTTCTTCTTAATCCTACTAACCTACCGTGTGAATGGGTGGGTGGCTAACAACAAACAGTTCGCGGATACAACCCTCTTACACCCCCAAACTTGCTTCAACATGAGATTGCTCTCACCGAGGTCTCCAAGGAGACCGTTTTGCAAGGCCGTAGAGATGCCGCCGCTGTGGTCCAAGACACCGATCCTCTGAACCGTCTCCTTGTGATTATCGGCCCATGCTCAATCCATGACCCCGCAATGGCTCTCGAATACTGCGACCGCTTGGTCAAGCTCCGCGAAAAATACAAAGACTCGCTTCTCATCGTCATGCGTTCCTACCTCGAGAAGCCCCGCACAACGGTTGGCTGGAAGGGTCTGATTAATGATCCAGATATGGATGGCAGTTTCAAGATCAACAAGGGCCTGCGTCTGTCCCGCCAGCTCTTCGTCGACTTGACCAGCAAGGGCATGCCGATTGCTAGCGAGATGCTCGATACCATCTCTCCTCAGTATACTGCCGACTGCCTCTCGCTCGGTGCCGTTGGTGCTCGTACCACAGAATCGCAGGTACATCGTGAACTGGCGTCAGGATTGTCTTTCCCCGTGGGTTTCAAGAACGGAACCGACGGATCGTTGAGCGTCGCCATTGACGCCATTGGCGCTGTCAAGCATCCCCATCACTTCTTGTCTGTGACGAAACCCGGTGTAGTAGCCATTGTAGGGACGGACGGTAACGACGACTGCTTTGTGATTTTGCGTGGTGGTACCAAGGGCACGAATTACGACGCGGAGAGCATCGCTGAAGCGAAAGAGAAGCTTGCTGCGAAAAGTCTTCGGCCGCGAATCATGGTAGACTGTTCGCACGGTAACTCTCTTAAAAACCATAAGAATCAGCCTAAAGTGGCAGATGTTCTCGCAGAGCAAATTGCTGCCGGCGAGCAAGCTATCATGGGAGTCATGATTGAGAGCAACATCAATGAAGGTGAGTTAGCAAGTCCTTATAAAACAATGTCGTAACCTCTAACTTCGCTGTAGGAAACCAGAAGGTGCCTCCAGAGGGCAAGGCCGGCCTCAAGTACGGTGTAAGCGTCACAGACGCCTGCATCGGCTGGGAAGATACTGAGTTGGTGCTTGAGAGACTGGCACAAGCTGCTCGACAACGCCAGAAGCTGCATCCTGTCAATGCAAAAGGTGTTGCTCCTTAAAAAAAGAATGATTTGATTTTTGGTATTTTCACGATAAAGAACGACTGCTTTTTCCGTTCCATTAAAAGTGAGCACACAAAGCTCTAAAAATTTGAACCTTTTTATCCATGGGGCGTTTTAAAATTATGAAATTCGAAGAATAATTTGGTCTCTAGAAATTGAAAAAGATTCAATAAAACATTGGTCTGGGGGTGGGTAAAATATTTAAGTGTTTAGTTATCATCTTCAGTCTTCCCCCGGGCCGGAATTGCATATCGCCGATGGAGACTCTTAGAGTCTTAGTAAGCAGCCGACAGTACGAGCTGCGCTAGGCCAAAACGGCTCTAGGGCTGTGGGCCTCAGGCAAGCATGCGCTTTCGTCATAGCGCAAACAAAAGCCAAAAAGGAAATCCATCTCAACTCGACGTCGTGCGAATAATAAACAAACAAAACAGCAGCTTCACGGGTTTGTGACTTAATTAGTGCTTTCAATGCAGGATTTGCATTTGATGACAATCTTCAGATTTACCGATCTGCTATCTGACACTGACATCTGTGCGTCACGTCACTTCTTACAGTCCCGCTTACTTCGGCCACTGGAAAACGACCATTGTTTACGCGCAACGACATAACGAGATATACGCATATGTCTTGCCCATAGGGAACGGTAGTCTTTTGAACGCTCTCTAGAGAGTAGATAGATACTGGCCGTGGGACATCGACATGTCTTCCACAGACGGCTTCGCGACGCCTGTCCACCTCGTGACAATGCAGACCTCCGCCTTACCAGGCAATCATACGTATGACTGGCAAAGTCAAGCAAAAGGGGGTCGAGACCTGGCAACGCAATTGGTCCTTAGTGTTACTTTGGGTCTAAGTGCTTTCGTATCATTTTGTGTGCGTTGCATACTCCTCTTTTTTTTTCGAGGTTGTTTTGTTTGCCGAGTAGCTGACTCGACTTTTCATACAGCTTCTTAGGCCCAAGTGGACAGAGCTCTATGCCGCGAGGAGGAAAAGACGCAACGCCGCGTCTTTCCTACCTGAGCTGCCTGACAGTTTCTTCGGATGGATTCCAGTGGTGTATAAGATTACTGATGACGAGGTTTTGGAATCTGCTGGTCTGGATGCCTATGTTGTATGTGCCGACTAAAAATGATCCGCTACTTTAGGCAGGCTGGGAAATTATGCTAATACATCTGGCTTTAGCTTCTCTCATTCTTCAAATTTGCCCTCAAATTCCTCTCGGCTACCTTCGTCTTCGCTACTCTCATAATAATGCCATTACATCTAAAGTACGCTGGTCGATGGGGCATTCCGGGCTGGGACAATGACGATGATGATGACGACCACGATTCGGCTATACTAGCGAGAGCTCTACTTGCTGGAGACAAGGATAAAAGCCTCAAAACCGACCCGACTTATCTCTGGATATATGTCTTTTTCCCCTACATCTTCACTGGCATCGCTGTCTACCTACTTCTTCAAGAGACGAACAAGATTATCCGGACGCGGCAGAAGTACCTTGGAAGCCAAACTTCAACAACTGATCGTACAATTAGACTGTCTGGAGTCCCTCCGGAATTGCGCTCCGAAGAGAAAATCCAAGAGATCATTGAGAATTTGCACGTTGGAAAAGTCGAGGCTGTGACTCTGTGCCGCCAATGGCATGAGCTGGATTTGTTGATGGATGAACGAAAAAAAATTCTTAAGCAGCTGGAGCGTGCATGGACGAAACATCTTGGCTATAAGCAAAGGAAGAGGTATAACGATACCCTGCCATTGGTCCGGGCGTCGCGTCCTAGGTCGGCTAGTATACAGTCCGAAGCGACTACGGAGCATTCGCAACTTCTAGGGAGCGAGGATGGAAGGGTTCCTGTCAATAGTGGCGATAAAAAGCGACCTACCACTCGGATTTGGTATGGTCTATTCAACCTACGGTACAAGAATGTCGATGCGATCGATTACTATGAAGAAAAGTTGCGCCGGACAGACGAACGGATTATTGCAGCGCGTCAGAAAGAATATCCAGCAACTGACCTAGCTTTCGTCACCATGGAATCTATCTCTGCCTGCCAGATAGTGGTGCAGACTATCATTGACCCCAACCCTATGCAGTTGGTAGCAACACTTGCTCCGGCTCCCGCGGACGTTGTTTGGGAAAACACGTATCTTCCACGGTCAAGGAGAATTAGTCGATCATGGCTTATCACGGTAGTTATCAGTTTTTTGACCATTTTCTGGTCTGTCCTCTTGGTCCCTATTGCGTCTCTTTTGGATCTGAACACGCTCCACAAAGCTATTCCAGGGCTAGCCGATCTACTCGCACAGAATCCAATCATTCGATCTCTTGTTCAAACTGGGTTACCCACCATAACTCTATCTCTTTTGACAGTGGCCGTTCCCTACGTGTATAGCTGTAAGTTACACAAATTCGTTCTAGTTCCCTCATCTTTTAAATTTTGTTGACCATCGCGCAGGGCTTTCAAGTTACCAGGGAATGACTTCTCGAGGAGATTTAGAATTGTCAGTCATCTCGAAGAATTTTTTCTTCACGTTTTTCAACCTCTTTTTCCTCTTCACGGTCCTCGGCTCTGCGTCTGGTTTCTACGGAATTTTCCAGCAACTTCAAAACGCGTTTAAAGATGCAACGACTATCGCATTCGCTCTAGCGACATCCTTGGAAGGCCTTTCCCGCTTTTATATTAATCTGATTATCCTCCAGGGGCTTGGGTTGTTTCCTTTCCGGTTGTTAGAATTTGGAAGCGTTGCCATGTACCCGGTGCATGTCCTGCATGCAAAGACGCCGCGTGAATATGCGGAGCTGTCGACGCCACCTAAATTCAGTTATGGCTTCTCGATACCCCAGACTATCTTCATCTTCATGATCTGCGTCGTATACAGCGTTTTCCCCAGCTCATGGCTCATCTGTTTTTGTGGACTGGTGTACTTCTTCTTCGGCCATTTCATATACAAGTACCAGCTTCTCTATGCCATGGATCACCAGCAACACTCAACGGGCCGTGCATGGCCAATGATTTGCAGCCGTGTCTTCATGGGCTTGGTGGTGTTTCAGATCGCAATGATCGGTGTCCTTGCCCTTCGACGAGCAATCACCAGATCCCTCCTCCTTGTCCCTCTCTTGGCGGCCACGGTATGGTTCATGTATTTCTTCGCGCACACCTACGAGCCCCTGATGAAATTCATCGCTTTACGAAGCATCGACAAAGACCGACCGGATCAGCCCAGCGACAACAACTCGGGCGACTCGTTGAGTCCTTCGCTTCTCGTGTCGCCTCCGTCCGGTCTCGACAGAGATTCTTTCCCGATCCTCATTGGTGGCCGTGAGATCGGCCTCAGGCTGAGGAAATATGTCAACCCTAACCTTACTGTCCCTCTTGATGGGGCTTGGGTTCCGCGCAGTGATGGCTCCATTGTGATTCGTCCCAGTGCGTTTGATGATGAGGCCATTATTAGTAGTGTGTGACCAATCACAGTATCACATTTCTGAGATACCATACATGCCATTAGTTTCAGACGGTATATACTTTAGAAATTCAATTTCCATTCAGGATTAATCAATTTTGTGCATTGAACGCTTATGCTTCAATTGAGATTCGACCGTAAAATTTAGCTCCATGATTAGGTATGTAGATTTTGGCCTGCTATGTGCCATCCACATGGTACACGCCACGAGCACATCGCATTCTTTTCCCACTTTGGTCATGTCTAGGTATCCTGATGTGGCTGCTCGTTAACTCAGTCGCAACAAAGGGAAAGAGGCGTAGTTTCTACTAGAGTGGCTTTAAAGTCAAGCACTGGTTAAAAAGGTGCAAGGGCGTTTTACCTTGCAGCTGAAACGAATAACTACGTAACAGACATTCCTGTGTCAGTGTGGCTGGGGATGCACGCGAGATTGTGGAATGTACACTATCTCCGTGTCCTTGCTTGCTTTATTAGTACGTAGTACTATGTACTACCTAGTACTAGTATTCACTACTCAGTGAAGATACGGTATATGTTTAATTCTTCAAAATTGCCCGTTTCAGCTACACTTCTCACATTCCAAACTGCGACGATGAACAGACTCGGAATCCTTTCCCGGGTGGCAATTACTTACTCCAATAGAATGCCGAATGACTTGTCGATATGCATAAGGATTAAGGCCCGTGCGAAGATATCGCCATACGAGTTGAGTTCTGACACAGACCGACAGATAAGCGAGTGCATATGATGCCAGATGGCGTTCAAGCTCTAGCTTAGGCGCGTGCGTTGTGCAATCGCTATACGCCAGAAACCCAACATGGCACGGGGGGTAAATACCCACTGGGGCGTGCGCTACTGCGGCTTTTGTTCGTAACTTATATAAGTCCGTAATAAGCCATAACTAAGAGCTAGGGTACGATCTTCGTGTGCTCCGAACTTCGCAGCGCTGCTCTGCCCGCATTCTCTCCGTGGTGACGTGAGATCCGCAGTGATCTGCGAGGTTTTGATGCGGAGTACGTCTCCATGAAGTTTGTTTGGATACGTACGTACATAATTGAAATAATGGTGTTGTATATGAATGAAGTTGTGGACAATAGACTCGGGTCTCGTCTGCATTTGGCTTCACGCTTGAGCGGTGGGCAGCATTCCTCGGATATCTTACAAACCACGCGCCCTCGCATGGACACAGTCTAGACTGGGCTTCGTGGAACGGTGGAAGTGTATGGACTCTGGAGGAGAATTTAGGGCGGGGAACAGGTTACAAGATTCAAGATTGAAGCAGGGGGAAGATCAAAGAAGAAGCTAGTTAGTGCCGGGATTGGTTGGCCTGATGAATTAGGCAATCTTCTAGATGCGCGACTGACCGCCTTCTTCCTTCGTTCCTTCCTTTTCCTCCTTGCCTTCATTCAGTTCTTCACTTCGACTCTGTCTCTCTCTCTCTCTCAGACTCACTCGTTCATTCAATCATTCAACCTCCTGCCCATGCTGCATACCCTGGACAGTGGAGGCTGTATTCTGTACAACTATCAATGTGGATCTAGAAATATGCTTTTTACTTTGAATTCCGACTCTCGGCTTCGTTTTCTAGCGCGGGTCCGCTTCGTCTCTGGGTCGCCAGTTAGCGTTGCTGCTCTGGTAAACCGTAAAATATTGGCCTCCCTCGTCCCCAGTTTTTTTTTTGCTGGCTGGGCTAACTGTTCGACGTCAGGATTTGGCCGGACCATGGCTGTGAAAGTTCATCGTCAACCTCCCCAGCCTGTCAGAAGCCGTAGCATGATAGGGGGAGCCACCTTGCTCGCTGCGATGGGTCCACTCGCAGGCCTAATTACCCTTTTAATGGGCCACTTGCCGGGCTCTGCTTGGGATAGGACGCTGCACTCGACCTAAATCGGCCTGGCTGCTCATCATGTAAGCATACTGATTGCAGCGAGAGAGAGCGTTTAAATACAATCAGCATTGCTCGCTGTAGCCGTTTGTTCTCCGCCCTTTCCTTATTTCTTCTTAGTCTTCTTAACACATCATTTTGCATATCTTGCCAACACAGCTATTGCGCATTCGGGGGCTCTTCTGGCGGCGCCACCGTTTTCCAGTTCAGCACTAAAATCAATAAAACCCGCCCATCTTCCGGGATCATGCTGCGCGTGACCTGCTGATTTTGATACCTTGTCGCCGGTCCTTCTGGAAAGGAGCAAAGCTTCAGAGACAAAAAAATATTTTGAATCCTGACCTGGAAATGCAGATGACAGCTCGTCGCTGGCTCTTTGTCCTAGTCATTGCGTCTTCGCCTGGTTAAACCGGGTTCTTTTTCTACTTTTCGAATAGTTAACGGCGTCAATTGTTATCTGCATAACTATCAAATACGAAAGGACATAGGCATACACTGAGCGCCACTTTCAGTCTCGAACCGGTTCGCTTGAGTTGTCGCAAACTTAAATCGTTTCCAAGGTTGGCTCTCGGTTGTGCTAATTATAGTATATATATATACTGGAGGGATTTCATAAGAAAGAGCAAGTCGACGTATTCGCTTCTTGCATACGTATATTTCTTTCTACAACATCCTACCATGTCCAGCAATACTGAAGACGCGCCAGTGGCGCCTCTATGGTGGACAACACCCAGCAGCCCAACTCGCTCCAACACACTACCCCAGAAACCCTCAAATTGGTCGGATGACTGGGATTTACCCACAGAACCTTTTCCCGAATTTGCCACGGAGCCACTTTCTATGGACGGCACATCAGATATTATTGCATTGAATGCATCCGATCACTGCTTAGCCACTCCCACTCCACATTCAAAAGATCATAACTCGAGGGAATACCTTTCATCTTCACCCTGCATTTCCGAAGATACCGCCTCGTCTGAAAATGATGCCAGCCCGGGTACTCCCAATCTCGATTCTTCGGGAAGTGGAATACATTCTGAGTGTGGAATACATTCTGAGTGGCAAAGTAACGGTTCCGCTACTCAAATATGCTCAGAACGAATTCCAGCAGCAAACCGCACGCCTTTTGAGATACTGTTTCAGATCTATGGCTTGCTAAGCCCAAGGGATTTCGATAATGCAAGACGAACATGTTCGCAATGGATGCGCGCGAGTTTACAAAAAGATCTTCTTGAGAGCATGTTGAAGAGGGCCGGCTGGTGGGATGCATGGCGCCGGGACTGTCAAACTTATCGACCTACCGACGGCGTGGAGCAAAGTATAGTGTGGCGACTGAGCAAGCGTTTCGCAACCGAGTGTATTTTGTCTGGCCGAAAAGTGAATGTCGAGAAGAGTGGCTTTTTACCAACGGGAATGGTAGATTTTGGACAGTTATCACGTGAATCTTTGCCAAAGGAATCACCAGCTCTATCACGCGACATGTTTACCGGCTCTGCACCAAGACTGACAGCTGCTCTTCGAGATCCGGCGTTCTCTCGTTCGATCAAATTCAGCGTCAGTGCTTGCGGTCACTACGTCCTCATTGCCACAGGATGTATGATATATGTGTACTACCTCCGTAATCGCAGCAGTGGCGATACTCTACCCCCTCGTTTATTCGACTCCGAATCAGCAGAAACGATACTGGGAGACAATGATCTTGACATATTACCCGTGTCGAGCATTGGTTGCCCGTACGAGGTATTGTCAGCGACCATTGATACGAGTACACCCAAGTTTGTGATTGCGGCATTATTACGAGGGAGAGTTGGTATGATTTGTGATATCAAAGGAGTTCCAGTTCACCCGCCAAATGATCACACGCCTCCCATTTTACATCAAAGCTCCTCGACCGCAGAACAACTCCCGACAGCACAGGTTCAAAATATCGAAGAATTTCGAGAAGTCATAGCATCTAGCGCCGTGATTGAGCAAACTTCGACGACTACGGATGCGCGGCCGCCCATGACTTCTCGATCTGTTTCCTCTCGCCGCACAATGAATCGTTTGACGAGGGCGCCAAGGAAATATTTCCACGATATCTGCTCCGTGGAAGATCCTCCTCGCAGCGTGTCAATATGCCCTGGCCGTCGTTGCGTGGCATTTGGATGCGGATCCGGTATTGAACTGCATTGGGTTGATGAAAAGACGCAAGAGGACTCTAGAAAGATGTTTCCGTTATCACAGCCTGCAGAAATTTTGCATTTTCTGCCAAGCCGTGTAGAGATTGATGAGGCTTCTAAATTACGCCTCATATCGTCTCTGGCCGGTCCAGGTGCCTCTGGATGCCAGTGCTATCGCGCAGCCAATGGAGAGGACGTCATTTGCCAATTCCACCTGTCTTCTCGAGTTAATTCATTCACCCATTGGACTCCACGGAAGAACGGTCGCTTGAGTCTAGTGAAAGCAACACACTGCCATCATTACCGCGCGATGCCTGTTAACGATGGATTGCATATCCTGTTTATTGAGCCTGTTACTGGTCTTCTTTGTATTGGCTCCGATGCACCAATCGGTGGCCCCACGAATTTGACACGGGCCATGATCTGCATACCGCCTTCGGACGGCCTGGAGTCAAAGGAAGAACGAATTCCCACAGTTTTTGCCGTGGGATCAGACTTGAGTCGGGGCCTTCGCATTGTGGCTGCTTATCAGGATCGTCTTGTTCTGTACACTGTACCTGTCGATGTGTATAATGTCCTTCGACGAGAACGAGAACTACAAGGTGACAATGTTATGGGCGATAGCGATTTGGCACGAGATTGGTTTCTTGATAATGAACGTAATTCGAAACGGCGCGGCAGTCTCGCGCAGAATCAGAATGGCGACTGGGAGTTCCTGCTGCGAGTCAGTTACCGACCAACAGCGATGCTTTGGCCATTGAAGATCTATGGAAAGGAAATCGGACGCATGGATAAGGTCGTTGACTTTTCAGTTCAGACGTCGGGTGGTGGAGTTCGCGTTTGGGCGTTTGGTTCGTCTGGCGAAGCACGTATCTTTGACATTGACACGCATACCTCCAAGACAAGGCCGGCTGGTGACGTTGCTGTCAGATCCTTCAATGTTTCCTCGGACGGCAGCATCGGATCTGCCTCGTATATGAATCGTGCGGAATCTGGCCTTTTGTCACCACTGCCCATCAAGGCTTCGCGTAAGCGAAAGCACTTGAGTCAACCAGCCGCATTTGATCGAAAGCTGTTGGCCATGTGGAACGAGACCGATACCGTTTCGGCTAAGAACGACTGCGATATAAAGGACGCTGAAGGGCCGCCATCTACGCCGTCTTGGGCTTCGCTTTCAAGGCAGACGTCTGCATCGTTTGGCAAAAACAACACCCGCCAATCATTCGCTGCGTGTATCATGGATCTGAAAATTCCAGAACTTGGTGCTCGAGATGGTCAATGGACGCCCCCGCCTCGGGCCGCGACGCCACCATCTGCGCCCGGTGGTGGCCTTGAAGGCAGCTGTGATACCGCGGAGTTCTATGATATTGCGTCTTACGACCCTAAGGAAATTAGGAAGTTTTTCACTGTCTGGTCAACATCTTCACCAAAGCCTTCTGGTGGACGCTGGCGTCGATGAGAGGTGGGCTTTTATTTTGGTATAGATATTCATTTACGGCTATCATGAGTTTGAAGAAAATTTGGCTTTTGGATTATTTTTCTACTGCGTGTTCTTTGATGTTCTTCCGAAGCAAGCGTTGCATGTCTCTTATCTTTTGTATTTGTCTATGGTGATTATTAGACAAGGCGCAATAAAACTGTATAAACATATGCACGTCTATATACCCTGTTTGTCATACAGCCAATACAAGCATTCATGATTTCATACATTATCTTTGTCCCATGGATATGACTAGGGAAATAGTAAGCGTCTGAACCTGTAGGTATCCGCCTATTTTCCGACTTCTTCACATCACTACCTAGGTAACATAATATGGATAAGACTCTGGCTGATCCTACCCAACTTGTGAAGTTTGGCCATTCGCTTGCGCCACGTTTACATCTGCCAGATCTTCTGCCGTTGCAGGATGTACCATCTCTCTCCACCGTTTAGCCAAACTCTCCTGCCACGCAGGACAATACCTGGGGTTATTACATTTCAGAATGTCGTCTGCTGGGGGCCGCCCGAGCGACAGATCTGCACCAGCTTCCAACAAAAGATCCACGATATCTTGATGTCCGAGATCTGTGGCTAAGTTGACAATCCTCCCGCAACAAAGCTTTGAGTTTGTCTCGAGCAGTCCGCGGTAACTGGTATTCACATCGGCACCGTAGGAAAGCAGTAGCTGTACCAGTCTCATATTTCCTGCGTGGACTGCATGGACGATGGGTGGTATAAACTTGCCGTTCTCCTTTGGCTCGGATACTGGCAGCCTACAGCCAATCACATGGTCTAATGGACCTAGAAACTGAGGCTGACTAGGTGGCTGGCGAATGTCGTCTTCGTTGAAGTTGCAATCAACGGCGTTATTTAACAATATCTCCACGACCTGATTCTCGAGGGAGGTACGGCCATCATCAGCATCGACACTGTCACCACTTCTTGGCGAGCTGGCACGATGCACAGCAAGTGACAATGCTCTAGTACAAGCGATACTGTCGGTAGTTCTCTTTGCTAGCAGGTCCACCATCTCCAGATTCTTCCTCTCAACGGCGTCGAAAAGGACCACCCGGCCCCCAGATGCCGAAGCCATATCTGCCGAAGCGCCGTTATCGCAAAACTTCTCGACCAAATCAAGATCATCGTTGAGTACCGCCCATCCTAACGGGGTCTGCTGGTAGTATCTTCCATCGCTAGTCCATCGATGCACATAACAGTTTAGATTCACGTTGCCGTGCTCTAACAATCGCAAAGCTACCGGTATCTGCCCAGCCACCACTGCAGTTTCGAAGGCTTGTTGAACCTGTTGACGGAGATAGCCCGGTTCTGTGGTTGACAGCAGCTTTTCTACGGTGTCTTGATCACCTTTGAACGCGGCAATGTGAAGGGGGAAGAAGCTATTAATACTTCGAGCATACTGATGGACATCCAGGCCCAGAAAAAGCTCGATCATCGCTCTGTTGTTCCTCTTCGAAGAATCATTGTTCGCTATAGCCAGCGATAACAAACAAAAGTCCGCCTGATCCCGGATTTCAGGACTGCATCCGACCTCATCGAGCAAGAACCTCACCACTTCCCCATGCCCAGCCCGAGTGGCGATACAAATTGGGTGGTCTCCGATAATATCCCAATAGTAATCACTAGGCTCCAGAGTCCCGTAAGCAAGTCCTCTGTATCCATGTGTGCGGATGTGTTTTCGCGGACTGCCATCATCCAGTCTAGAAGCGTAATCCCCGCGAGTAGGGATATGCGCTTTTCCGAGTGTCAGTGCTTTGCGCAACGTGGTAAGATTACCGTATTTGGCAGCCCAGTAAACACTTGATGACTGGTGATGTTGTACATCTTCCATGTACAGAAGCCGTTCTAGGGTGTGAAATAGTCGTTGATTGGTTTGTGATAGTGAATTCAGTGATGGAAGAGAAGGGTGCAGGCAAGATGCGATGTTGAGAATTACCTCTGTCGGGAGCGAGCTGAAGGAGGCCATCTTTACCTACCTAGGCAGTAGGTACTAGGCACTGTTGTTCTGGTCTTTTAAGATCGAATGGCATGCTTCTTATAGTTCGCGATGGCTTTTTGAGTCTTTCTACGTATTAAGAAATGTCTCAGTTAACTAACTTAAGTCAAGAGTCTGTATTACATAAGGTTGTGGGTAATGCACTAGTTTCAATGTCTCATCGAGTCATCGTAGTTATAACTTATTAGGGTTATATATAATGTGGTCGAGCTTTTAACGAGGCCGAGTCTAGGTAGTAGGTACGTACTGAACATGTCAAATCGACTGGAATGTTGCGTTCATCAAAGGAGAGTTGAAGCCTTCCAATGTCTTGGCACCAGCGCTGAATATTTGCCCTGTTTGCATTCCCGCATGACCCGACACTTGCAACCTCACCTCATCACCTCACCTCTTGCCAATTGTTGATTGATATGCCATACACACGAAGTGCGGAGTCTTAGGGAAAAGCGCTGCACCACTCGCCAAGATCAACAGCGCATAGACCGCGCCATACAACTTGTCGAGGGAGCCCAGGAGCAACTAAAGCGGGTTTCTCAACCTATCAAGTCTCTTGCAGTGACATCACTCCAGCAAGAGCATCAAGTAGCTTCAGTATTGATGCTTAATAAATTATCAAAGAATGATCGATTTTGGATCATTCCTGAGGCGGAACTAGTGCGCCTCCAGGAGATTTAGGTAAGTAGCCTGTCTTATAACTATTAACTATATGCATATGGCTGAACAAGACAGTGGACGACCTTTTCCGCACAGACAATGCCCTGGGAATTCACTCCCTCCGGCGGAAAGGGCTCCCTACCTATGAATCGCCGACACGGAGAGGCAGAGAGTAGGGATTGCCGATCACGACGTGGACTCATCGCTTTCAACAATATTGAGGATTGGGTCTCTACGCTTGAGAGCCGATTCAAAACTCCTCCTGGTGATGCTTGGCGCCACTTACGTAGCCTGACCTACACTATCCATGATGCCCGCCAGCGCAACTCTGTGACATCCCACGTCTCCTCCATTGAGACCGGCCTCCTGGAGAAAACCTCATATCCGGATATGGATACTAAAACCCCAGATATGGGACGACGAATACCCTTTGCTCCGTGCCCGTTGATCCTGAGATTGTGATTTCCAATGTTAGTGACCAACTCATGGAATGCTCGAAGACAGCACTGTTCACCCACCCCAGAGCAATTTTCTTTCAATGCCCTCATCAAGGATCTTGGAGAGGTGATGATCCTTGCGGTCAGATGAGGGCATCTGGCTCACAGCAGAAGCCCCTTTAAATATTGACATACAATACCGTAAAGAGCCACGTTGTCTCACTGGCGTGGTAGATTACGCCTTATGGTATGAAGATGGGGAGCCAGATACATACCTGGTGGTCCTAGAAGCGAAGAAAGCCGAGGGGGCGGGAGCCGAGAAGAATTATTGGATCACCGAGATGGAAGTTCGCTTGCCTATGTTGGACTCTCAAGAAGACTCGACATATTATTGAGGCACACAAAAATCCTGCCATTATTCATACCGATCATGCAGCTACCATTAGCATTGCTAACCAGACATCTCTTCATACTTCGTCCATCGATAGATCCAATCTGCGACTTGTCACAGATTGGATTTATAGGGGCCGGCCTAAGCGTGGCCGTTTTGCATTTTTGTAGTGGCTCCACGAGCGACGCGTAATTTGGAACATGATTTTTGAAACCAGCCAGTCAGGCCGATCGAACACCTGATATGCTCCGGCACTTATGCCTATTTACATGTGTGTGGCCTTGTGGGTATTTTGCCGGCCTTGTTACTGTACGTAGGAGGGAGGGCTGATTCGGCCATTGCTCAATACCTCGCATATGCAGGTAAGTTATCTATTCTGGTGTATATCTCAATTCTATGACTTGAGTAGGGTCTGGCCTCTAAGATAGGCATTGTGCATTGGAAATGGAAATGTGAAAATAGACAGGATGTCACTGTCTATGGAGTAGCCTCTGATAATTTTGAGCCGGAACTCGTCCAAGCCATTGCTGACATCTGATGATTGGTCATCGCTCACCGACGAGGCTCTCTTCCTCAAAGAGGAATCGACATGTCGGGAAATGTTATAGACGAACTGCGGCAACGTCTCGTGGAGGCTGAGAATCGCATTAAGAACAGCGACCTGACTTTCTAAAGCGACTGTACAATTTCAGCGACATATATATACATCACATCAAACGCATCGCCATTCAGGGCTCATAAAGGCTATAACGCCATCGCTTGCTGTTCTCGTTCACAAACCACCGGGCCACAAACGCTGCCTCCTCAACCCACCGCGCCGGGCCCTGCCCGTATGACTCCTCGATCTTTTGCTGAAATTCGCTAAACTCGAATCCAACCACGGCTTCAACGTCGCGTCGATCTGTATCGACATATTGCCACTCCTGGTTGTCCACCAGAGGTACCACGATCCGCCAGGACTTGAACCGCGCATCGCGAATTCCCAGCAGCGTGCTACCGGGGTTGATGATAGTGAACTGCCAATATGCCACCTCAGCGGTGCCAGACTCTGACGATCCCTTGCGCACGGGGCGGAGGAGGGATTGTCCTTCGTAGTTGCCCAGGAGGTCCCTTGCGGCGTTGGTGGCAGACCCGGAGAGTGAACCTGTCTCGATGAGAAGGTCTAGTATCGTCGGGAGTATCTGCTGCGTCGAGACGGCGTCATCGATGGTAATTGGTGGCAGCTTGGGATGGGACAGGACGAGTGGGACGTGGTTGTTGGCGATATGCGGATTATAATACGAAGCCAGGATATCGTTCTCGGGGATTGACAAGCCGTGATCTCCCACGAATATCAGGAGAGTCTCGTTGGCCACATCCAGATCGTCTATGGTGTCTAGTATCCTGCCGAGCCAGCGATCGCCGTAACCGATCGCATTGATGTAGTGCGATAAATCGCTTAGGCCTTTGCCTAGCGGCACGTACGTCTCGTTCTCGGGCATGTTGTATGGGTGGTGGGTCGTGCTTGTGATATGCGTTAGAAACACGCGACCAGCGTTCTTCTTGGCCTTGTTGAACTCATCACGGATGTAATCTTCGAGAGGCGTCTCTTCGAAGCCGAAGTAGTTGATGTCCGGGAGGTCTACCTTACCAAACTTGGCCGTATCCTTGATCAGATATTCTTTGCCGATGAGCCCGTCACTTGGGAACCCTACCTTTTTCATGAGGGCGCCAAAGTGATCGTATGTTAGCGTCACAGATTGCATGAACGTCGACGCCCACTTGTAACCGCCAAACTCGTACCTGCCCTCGTCTTTGTGCCCGAGCATATTCAGGAGACTTAATATGTGCGGAAGGCAAGGCTGGTAGATGCGATGCTGGTACTCGCCGTTAAAATCGGCGATCATGGGACTGACACCGCACAGTGACCCCGTGAGGCTCTTCATCGTGAGCGTGGAGGCCGTGTACGCGTCGTTGAAGCTCATGCCTCCCCGCTTCTTCTTCTTTTCCTCAGCGGGGTGGTCAAAGTAGTCGTCGTAGTCGCCAGTGAGGAACTTGGCAACCGGGGTTAATGTTTTGAGGCGCTCCAACACATCGTCGGGCAGTTTATCGTTGTCCCAGGAATCTCTTAGGCGTTCCACGACTATACCGGAGTCCTTGATAGGGAAGACGTCCTTCCTAGTACTTTCAAGTACTATGATCACGACATGACGGATCGGCACGTCGCTAAGATCGCCTAGCTGAGGAAGTAGTGCCTCCTCCAGGTTCGAGATCTTGAAGGGGTCTGCTAACGCGTTATAATGCAACTCATCCTCATACCAGTCCTCAAATCCGTCTAACGGGTGATCTGGTAGCCAGGGAAGTGGGATTGGTTTGCGCAGTGCAGACCGGTTATCCCACTCATGGTTGATACCAGAATTATAGCGTGGATAAATGTTCTCCAGGTTCAGGGCCGTTTTCTCGAAGTCGACAAAGGGAAGAAGCGCTGGGGTCCATGACATAAAGGTTAATGAACGCTGGTGCGGTCGAACGAGGGAGAGGATAATCTGGGCGATTAGAGCGATAGCAACGACGGTATACATAAGGTGCATCCAACCTAATCCGATGGGTTTTCGCTCTAGGCAATCCTCGGTCCTGGCGGCCGATTCCGTATCGCTCTGTGTGACCTGATAATACTGGTCGTTGGGCGAATGGAATTGGGCTCCGCAGAACCGACCGCGTGTGGTATATGCGACGGCCCAGGTGATAATATCTATAGTTAAGCCCACGGCGGCGAACACGAAGTCCTGCAAGGCCCAAGAGAGGATGGCGAGAACGCCCGTAATGACCAACGAGGAGACGAGCTCCGACAGTACAAGAGCACGGGTGGCGGCATCGCCTGCGACGCTAACATTTCGCCAATGGATCTCGGAGCCATTAACAACGAAGAAGCAGATGTTGATCATATTGAGAGTGGTGACAAAGCCGATGAACAAGGATGAGATAGAGAACGCTATCAATTGTAGGAACCTTGAGCCGCGGGGAGGGAAGTGCCTTGTGTCAAGCAAAAAGCGAGTGATTATAAGCAGAAGCACATCCTGAGTGAAGAAGGAGTATCCCCATTTCTTAAGATCGAGTCCCGTCAGGGCCGTAAGGTGGGAGTAGATATGGATGAGCTTGGCGGCGATGATGGCGAGCGCTGCTAAGGTGAAGACGAAGCGGCGATTGGTAAAGCGTGAGCCTGTGAGTCGCACCAAGTGTCTCAGGCCCAGCAGCTTAGAGGTGACGAAGCGGAAGACGGCATTCATGCCTGGGAGACCCGAATAGATGAGGAATGAATGGCGGACTGAATTGGTTGGTATGGTCGGGATCAATCAGTAAAAAATAGTAAAGGGACAGAGAAAGAAGAGAAACCACGCGACCCCTGAGTCGAGAAGCGAAGTAATCAAGTGCCAGATGCTTATGAGGATGCTTTCACAGTTCAGAATATACGAAAGAACGAATTGAAATTAACGAGAGAGTGTGTATATCATTGATATCTGAAGTTTCGAAAGCCCAATTAGCCGATTGCAAATTTCTTCAAGAAAAAAGAGAACAGTCGTTCCTGAATCATCACAATAACACAAAACCGAAATTTCCTCCCCCTATACGAATGCGGAGCAGTGAAGACAAGACTTCTTGCAAATCAATTGGCCCGCAGTGAATGCCTCTTCGTAATTGTATTGTGGTCCCCTATGTGGATAATAAAGTCTGGCACTTCAATAGTAATACTAGTAACGAGTTGGTTTTTCAGCCGCCATTTCAGCCGCCATGTGTAGGGTCAGAAGTTAGAACTACGTAGGCACGGAATGGGTTTTGACTTTGGGGAACAGCATTTACAGGTCGTAAATCGTTCAACTAATACATTATATGCTGATCTACCTAGGTATACAGAGGACCGAAGATCGTGCAAAAGAATCTACCTCTTCACCAGACTAAGACACGGTGGGCCCACGAAGACCTTGGAAATAACCTTATTCAGTTATAAAAAGATTTGAAACAGTGGCGCAATAAAATACTTCTGTTATACTATTTATTATTTTCAGCCTGAATGAAATGAAGGGTAAAAATAGATATTTTGACATGTAGGTATGAAGCATATGTTATATATAAGCGAAGACATATAAGTTATTAAAGTTATCCTAATCCTTCCTAATTCTAACCTACCCCTAAGCCCTAACTAACTATCCCCTAATCCTGACTTTGCTAGCTCTAATAGGTACTACTAGTTATATCCTAATCCTGACTTCGCCAGCCTTAAATATTGGGGGGTTTGCATATGTTTAGTATATACTACTATGGTTGACCCCGGTGGTTTTGTTAGTACGGTGGGCCTTACAGGGGTTCTGACCGCCTGCCCAATACAGG
>JAMAFX010000342.1:0-20153 GCA_023625875.1 Trichocomaceae sp. PYS4502 | reverse complement strand
ACCTTAAATCCAACAAAAACTTACTAATATCCCTAAACGGCATAGCTAATTACACAAGCCCCCAAAGTAGGGGATAGATACATCATAGCGAGTATTTCGTACGAAGGACTTATTTCTCCGGATCCAGCGGCTACTACTTCTATCCGTGCGGATTCTTATTGATACCTTGACCTTGATATTGACTCAAAGCAAAAAGTAAAGGGCTTACCTTGGCATTCCTGACTGATGTCAACTCGACTCCCATTGGACAAACAATTCTACAAGGGGAGATCCAAGAGCCCAGGATTACAATAGTATGAAGTAAGTCTGATCTATCAGACATTTTTACTTTGCTTCCTTCACATTCTATTCTTGTCCAACTATTTCGATGCATTTAGTCAGACTCAGGAATGTTATTAACGTCAGATGTGTTCTGTGCTCGGAAATCGGAGATCCACTCAAACTATGTCATTGATCTAAATGTTAAGAAAGAATTAAATAATGAGATAGCACCAGTAGCGTGTGCTTTGTAGGTCAGGAGCACAGTGAAAGGAGCAATTTGTGGCTTGAAGCTAAGTATTTCTGCTGTCCAGATATGGACTGAAGATGTAAAGACGGGAGTCTCGGCCTGCAATTTGATGCAAATCCAAGTTATTGAGTAATCTAATGAAGGATTAAGAATTCCGTCTTATGTAGGTAAGTTACACAAGGTGGATTATATCGAGCTTATACTATAATAGTACACTTGAAGATTGTTCAACAAGCAACCCGATAAGGAAGCTGGCTCCTGTCATATCGAGAAAAATGAAATGGGTATAAACAAGCTGATATATCTGGTAAGTTGTCAATTCACTCATCCACTGACGCTCATTCTTCCATAATTTCCTTGTCGATTTAATGGTGGTTCACAATTTTAGGATGTGCTGCTGTTATTAATAAACACATACAATTTCCTGAGAGAACCCGAGTAGTCAGTGTAATTACAGGATTACGTTGCATTCCGTATAGTCATTGTTCCATTTCCTGACATGAATCCAAGTGTCAACAGCACGTGGTATTGGCTTGCATCAGACCTTCAATCAAAAAGACGAAAACCAGAAATCAACCTAAGTCAATCTTCAACCAAGCATCATTTGATCAGTCTGACTAGGAAAGAGAATAGCTGCTGGCTATCATGCAGACATCTGGTAACACGAATGACCTGAACCGAACATTGAGCGTTGCTTATTTTCAAATAGGCGAGAAAGATAATCCCCCGCCCAGGAAACGCCGGAAGATAGAAGAAGATCTTTTCAACTCTGGCTATCTGACCGCGCAGAGTATTGAGAACGAGAGTATTGAAGGAACAAGGCCATTTCCACAGCAATCGCCGAGAAGAGGCAAACTGCATATTGATCCCATCGACCAGCCTCAGATTGAATATAATATGTCAACATTGCGTTTACTGTCTGACGGGAAGGCTATTCAAAATCCTTCTCAAATCTACGGACCAGATATGGTACACATGGACCTACACTCAGCGAACAGTTTCATAAACCGGCAGCCAAATACCAAACCGCCTCAATCGACTGGGCCTAAAGACAGTCAGCAGCGAGAGGAGTCAGCTGTTGGGGAAAGAGGTAACTGGACATATCACCCAGCATGGAGCTTACAGAAGCTACCTCGAGTTCACGTCCGAAGTAGTTCTGCTTTTCCAGAAACAGCTGGCATACGTATAAACAAAGACACCTATTCTGCAGCAGCTCAATTCGACAGGAGACGCGTGAATTCACAACCCGCTGTAATGAAAGCCCCCAGAGATGTTCTGCTTCACGGCTTTGCACAAGACATGTGGGACCCTAAAGATCTCTCTGCTGAGCATTCAGGCGAACGAATGCCTCTCCTCCGAAGTATCCAAACACAATCGTTACCGGGAATAGAGACGGACGACGGAGTCAATGAAGGGCGTCAACATATTGGTAGACACAAGAATCTTTGGTTTGTGGCAGTAGCTATCTTGACGGGGATCTTCTTGTGTCTCTTCTTGTATGCTTTTAATATCATCAATTAATTGCCAGATGTTGTGACTAAATCGGGATGGAGGGTCCTCATTTTGTCATTGTTGGTGCACACCGGTTCTCGCCTACTCACCGTTATATTTCCTATTCAGGAAATATAACGGTGCTGAATCGAGGACTAGATCACACATATAAAAAAAGGCATTAGGCAGCCTTATATTCTATTCCTGTATTAATTCTTGAGCCTTTAATACTATCAAATATGAGTAGTATTTGAGGCCTTACGTTGATCATAACGTAGTAGAGGTAGTTGGAATACCTCGGCGTCAAGAGTACGCCAAACCAACAGTCATTTGTCATCTTGTTCTATATCTCCTGGTCATAAAAGTTATAAGAACTCGTGTAGATCGCAAGTCGTGGATTCGTAAACGGCAACTATGCAGCGGGAGATGCAAACAGTGCAAACTCCTCCGCAAGAAAGAGCGGAAGCTCTTCCCATCGCAAAAGCCCTGAACAAGAACAAGTATTTCTCCGTCTTGCGGTGATATTTCACTACCATAACGACAAGCGCATTATCAACTCACTTACGGAAACTCTGCGAGAGACAGCTGGTTTTACCGTGTGGACAACCTCCTCGGGGTCGGCGCCATCAGGTGCCCATCTTCAAATATGTTTACATTCACGCCCCTTCTGGGGGCCCAGTTCTCGTCGTCAAGAGCGTCTCAGTCGATCCTCGAGCTCGACGGTGGAATTAAGATTCTCGTAGATGTTGGCTGGGATGAGACCTTCGACACCTTGGAGCTGGCCGAGCTAGAAAAGTAGCTTGCATTCTGTCTTTTCCTTCAAGATATCTATTGAACTAACGCCTGTCTTGACCGCAGACACATCCCCACACTTTCCTTGGTACTCCTAACCCATGCAACGATATCACACCTTGGTGCTTTCGCGCATTGCTGTACGATGTTTCCGCTTTTCAATCAAATCCCAGTATATGCCACCGGCCCGGTTATCTCGCTCGGTAGAACGCTACTCCAGGATATGTACGCATCGGCGCCCCTCGCCGCGACCTTTTTGCCGAAAGCATCACTATCTGAGCCCGGAGCATTTACATCGGCTGCATCCGCAACAGCAGAAACAGCGTCGACAGAAGGGATCGAAGAGAGCCGCAGCAATCTAGCTACGACTGGCAAGATCCTCCTTCAACCGCCAAATGCCGAGGAAATCGCTCGATACTTCTCACTTATTCACCCGCTTAAATATTCACAACCCCATTCTCCTCTTTGCTCGCCCTTTTCTCCTCCACTTGACGGCTTGACTTTGACAGCGTACAGCGCGGGTCATACAGTGGGAGGAACAATATGGCACATTCAGCATGGCATGGAGTCTATTGTCTACGCCGTAGATTGGAATCAAGCGAGAGAGAATGTGGTAGCGGGTGCTGCCTGGTTTGAAGGCACCGGTGCCGAGGTTATTGAACAATTGCGCAAACCCACCGCATTGATTTGTAGTGCCAAGGGTGGAGACAAAATCGCTCCTCCAGGCGGCTTGCAGAAACGAGATGCACTGCTTTTTGATATGATCCGCAGTAGCCTTGCGAAGGGCGGATCTGTTTTAATCCCTACAGATACCAGTGCCCGAGTCCTGGAGCTATCCTACGCGCTAGAACATGCCTGGCGTGATGCGGCTGATTCTGATGATCACGAAGATGCGTTCAAAAACGCTAAACTCTACTTGGCTGGACGAAAAGCACACAGTACCATGCGCTTGGCTAGAAGTATGCTGGAATGGATGGACGAGGGTATAGTCCGAGAATTTGAGGCCGTTGAGGGGGGCGATTCAGCCACTGCAGCTCGAAGTCATAAGAGAGCCGACAGCCAAGGCCGTAATACTGCCCCTGCTTCGCAGCACTCCGTCAAACTGGGACCTTTTACATTGAAGCACTTGAAGATTGTTGAACAGAAAAAGAAACTGGAGAAAATCATCGCCGACGGCACTCCAAAGGTTATAATCGCCTCAGATACTTCGCTGGATTGGGGATATTCCAAAGAGACATTCCGTCACCTGGCACAAGGCTCACAAAATTTAATAATCCTGACTGAATCGCTTCCAAACCGCTATCAGATCAACGAACCGGAGCAAACAGAGAAAATGACTCTTGGCCGGATGATCTGGCGATGGTATGAAGAGAGGAAGGATGGCGTGGCCATGGAAACAACCCCTAGCGGAGAACTACTTGAGCAGGTACATTCGGGTGGGCGGGATATTTCAGTAATGGATGTAGAGCGGGTTCAGCTTGATGTGGATGAGCAGGTGCTTTATCAACAATATCTTGCCACTCAAAGGCAAATTCAGAATACATCCCAAGCACGCGGGGATTCCAATATGGATACCGCCGCAGATGCTCTTGATGATGGGGCTAGTTCAACAACATCCGAAGAGGATTCCGAGTCAGAACAGCAAGGAAGGGTTCTTAACTTTTCGACCTCATTAGCACATTCTAATCGAAGTAAGATTGGCTTGAGAGATGAAGATCTAGGCATTAACATCCTTTTGAGACGCAAAAACGTTTTTGATTATGATGTTCGCGGAAAGAAAGGCCGTGAGCGCATGTTCCCCTACGTTGCTCCTAAGAAACGCGGGGATGAGTATGGAGAATTTATCCGCCCCGAGGAGTATCTGAGAGCAGAAGAACGTGAAGAAGCAGCAGATATCCAACAGCAAAGTTCTGGACCGCAAAGCGAAATGAGGCTTGGGCAGAAACGCCGATGGGATGAAACAGGCCAGAAAGGCCCTACCGGGGCTACGAGTAAACGCCAAGCACTGTCTCAAGAAGGAGGGCTGGATGGAAATGCGGAAGAACTCGGTCTACGCGATGACCTGACTGTGGGCAGCGAAGGCGTGGATTTATCTGACAACGAGATTGACGAACCGCCCTTTGAAGGACCTGCCAAAGCAGCGTACCAATACTCCACTATCACTGTTAATGCCCGCATTGCATTTGTTGACTATATGGGCTTGCATGACAAGCGAAGTCTTGAGATGCTGATCCCTCTTATCCAACCCCGCAAGCTGATTCTTGTGGGTGGCATGAAAGAGGAGATTGAAACACTTGCTGCTGAATGTCGGAATTTGCTTGCAGGTAAAGATGGAGGTGATCAATCTACGGCTGTCGATGTCTTCACACCAAGAAATGGAGAAATAATTGATGCCAGTGTTGACACCAATGCTTGGTTAGTGAAACTGAGCACCAGCCTAGTTAGGCGACTCAAGTGGCAGCATGTACGGAGCCTTGGCGTCGTAGCTCTAACTGCCCAGCTTAAGCCGCCGGAGACGGTTACTACCGAAAATGATATCGACGAGTCGGCCAATAAAAAGCAAAAATTGCTGGAAAGTGAGCCAGACGCAGTCTCGACCCCTGTTGACTCCGTCAACGGCCCATCAGCATCGAAAACAGATGCCTATCCCATTTTGGACGTACTTCCGGCTAATATTTCAGCTGGAACTCGCTCCATGGCTCGCCCGCTTCACGTGGGTGATCTTCGGCTTGCCGACTTGCGGAAGCTCATGATATCTGCGGGGCATAAGGCAGAATTTCGCGGAGAGGGAACGTTGCTAATTGATGGCATGGTAGCAGTCCGCAAATCTAGTACGGGGACTATTGAAGTTGAGGCCGCTGTGCAGTCTTTCGCATCAGAGCGCAGGGGTACTGGCAGCTTTCTAGCTGTGAAACGTAAGATATACGAAGGTCTTGCAGTTGTTGCAGGTGGCTAGCTGATCATGTATAATAACAATGTATACTATGACATCAAATATCACATGGATTCACGAACAGAGCACAAAGACATTTTCAATCCCTACCGAGATGATACTAATAATCTCAGTCATACCTAGATAGTGGTAGTCATGAAAGGTTCGGCGTGACACATCATCATCCAAACGAGCTGGAATAAAGAAACATCCTTAAGGATTCATTAATAAACAAAGAAAACACGATGGTTTCAATTAGTCCCAGTTGATCAAATTTTCCCCTCTATGACTGATTCATGGGGAGATATCGCACGGGATCTCTATAAGTATGGCCACCACTGATCACATCGCTCTCACAAAATGCCAATGCATATTTCCAAGTCTCTGCCTCACGCGATCTTCAAGGCAGTATAATCAGTCATTACCTAGCATTCTGCAGGGCCTTATTAGCTCTTTATTGATCATTGGCCCGCCCTGCAGACGACATGCGTTCATATCGCTATAGCTACACATATAAATCTTCCAAATCGACCCCTGTCGACGATGAGTCACCGAGGGCCCAATTGGACTCGACGAGACATCGAAGACCGCATCACAGAAAATCATCTTCTGGTGTTGTCGAGTCCAGTTCGAGTAAGAGTAGTGATCATTTACGGCCATTATATCTGACTGTGAACAAGTTCTGTAATGGCTGTTCGGTAAGCTTGACTACTCTTCATTCGAGAATGTCTTTGTGCTAATAGGCATAGCATCAGTTGCAGGACAATGGGGGGAAGCATTCGCATAAAGATGATAGAGAACATCGTGGACATAGAGACCAGGATGGTCGCCATTGGAGAAGAAGAGCTGATAACGGCGATCCTCATGGATATCTTCTGTCATCGTCATCATCATCATCATCGTCGTCCTCATCATCAACGACCCCACCGTTTTGTGTGGAAGCAAACGCAGTACCTTCTATCTATTCATTTTGTGTAAATGATAGATGTACGCGGCACTACCTGGCTGAAAACGGCGATGCCCCCAACCCACCTAGCTTGCCCACATCATATCCATCACCGCCAATGCCGCCGCCTTATACGAGCATTGAATACCCCTATCATATATACAAATCACCGCTGTGCGAATACCCTTCTCTCTCCCCTCCGAACACTTCGACTCCATGTGGCAGGATGTCAGGTGGTGGGTATGTAGTAGCTGATGGTATTGCTTCTCACTTGGCTGCTCTTCCGGTTGCGTGCCCTCCTTTTTGTCACAGCTCATCTGTCCCTGCATATCAATGTATATACCCATATCGACCTTGTTGTTGCTTTTCTTACTAGTTGTTACTTATTTCCAATGATGTTCACCTCCCAGCACACCAGAAGAGAGGGCCGGTGGACACAAATTTAATAGCTATGTCTAGAGATTGCACTACGACTTCCATCATGATTATGACTACCTAGGTACCTAGTCACATGCTCTGCATTTCTGATTCTTCATTGACTAGGTAATCCGTGTAATATATTACCTAGGTATTATTTATGTGTCACGCAAGATACTCACAGCGGACTCGTTCCCATTTCTCATAACTCATAACTCAAAAATCCAAAAGTTATCGGTAACCGGGTGGTCCGTTATTTTAGATATAGAGAATGTACATACAAAGACAATTCAGCGGTCTATATGTCCTGGAAATAAAGAGAATTCCCTTTAACAATCATTTCATTTCGTCACTGCCGGGATGATATCAGCGGGATTCCATCGACCTCGTCTTCATCGTCTTCGAGCTCATCGCCGATATCAAACACTTCTGCATCCGCTATATCATCTAAGTCTTCCTTCGGCACAGCTTGTCCGCGTTCTAGCCCCTTGCGACGTCTGTGCAGTAGCAGTATGTATCCATAGCCTGCAATCTCAGCACACCAAATCAAGAACCAGCCAAACATGCCGAGGAATGACCAATGTCGGAAATACATCCCCAGGCCAACGTTAAAGGTGCCAAGAAGAAGAATTACGCGTCCTAGCCACCTGTGCACAAGCGTAAAGATCGTTTGTCGGCGTATCCGGACAAAGTCGATATGATGCTTGTAGCCCGCAGCAGCTTGGATAATCAAAGAGCCGATAACTATCAGACCGATAGTTTTGTGCACGCCGAGATGCTTCGAGCGCATGAACATGTAAAGCCCACTGCCGAGTGCTAAGACGGACGCAGATAATTGGAGTACCCAGTGGTATTTGAAAGAGCGCAGAAGCGGAAGTCGAATAGTCACACTGCCTGCAACAAACAACCCCATGAAAGAGAATGTCATAATTATACCGTGAACACGAACAGCAGTGAAAAAACCCTCTGCTTTTGGTGCGCTACGAGTAAATCCAATGGTTTTATCACCTTGAATAGATGGTGCCGGGTCTAGTGCATCATCTGTGAGCTCTGCGAGTTTCATATCTCCCCAGGCAACGCCTGCATATGAATGCATCTCCAAGTTGGTGTATGTGTCCGCGGAAGGAAAAGCTTGCTTTATGTTTCCAGCATAGATGTATGGGGAGACCCTCTCGCCGTAGAGCTCGGGCGACCAACAACTATAGCAAGCAAATTGAGCTATATAAGTGTTGTCCGAAGTAGTCGATTTCAGGACAGCAACTTGGTCCGTGATATTTGACATTGAGAGAACCTTGGGCATGGAATGACCGTCCGCAGTACGAAGACTGGTTACGAGCGATCCTCTATCCTGGTCGGCATAGATAATGAACATCAGAGAATCTTTCATCTCGCTTCCAAGACCGACGGCAAACCAGCCTCCATCTTTGGATGGAGTTGTAGATAGCGTCAAGTAGAGATTTTGGCCATTTGTTGTCTCGTTGTGTTTTCGCGTCACGGCGAAACAGAATTGAGGGTCCGATTGGCAGTATTGAATTCCCGCTGCAAGAGTGGACGAAATCAAGACAGACGACCAGAGTAGCACGGCAAAAAACATGGCCTTGGATGTGCGTAAATGGGCCATCTTGCGTATATATATAACACTCCCCTCCGTCTTCTTACTACTCTCTCGCACTCTTCTTCCTTACTGTTCCTCACTCCTTCCACCGATCGGCGCGTCCGGATAAGACGGGTATTTGCGCCCGCGCTTAAAATGCTCGGCTCTTAGTTAATTAGCAGATAGAAAAGGCCGTCCAGTTTCAAACAAAAAAGTTCAAGAAATTCAAGCCGTGGTTAACAGGGTAAAATGTTTCAATCCCGGAAAGGCCTGGGTACGTGGTCAGACTTTGAGATCAATCACTGCCAATCAGAGCCTAAATCTTAATCGCCGAACTAAGAACCTTACTGAGGCTTGGCGCCCGAGGGCCGTTTCGAGTAACTAAATATGATTGGCTGATTCATGGATTATGTAAGGAACTGCTTATCTGATCCGCTTCCCCGCAGAACGATCGGAGGGAATGCTTTTCATTGGCCAGTGGACAAGCAAGCCCCCCGTGACAAGCTAAACCCTAAACCCTTAATTTCAGTCTGACATAAAAACATGTTTCCTTCAACTTTTCTCCTCCAGATTTTCAAACTCGTGCACAATACCAATTGTAAACATATACTATTTGCTCCAGATGGCGCATCCACTCATCACAATTGAGAGCCGAGGCTCCAGCAACGGCATAAATCTGAGCTCATTGATGATTCATGCTCCTATGCCAGACGCGAGAGCAACAACACTCAAACCAAGTCACTACCGCACTACTGTTACAGCCGAAAGCGTATCTCACATTGATAATAACAACAATGCGCAGACTGCAGCTACCTAGGTACTCATGTGATACCCTCGTCTCCAACCGCAGAAGCAACCGCAGAAGCAGCAGTAGCAAATGAGGTTGGCAACATTTCAGCTGAAACAACATCTAACTGAAAACAAAACAAAAGCTTCCAAAATGTTCAGGGTCTCTCGGTGCTTCAAGCCTCGCTTCGCATCCTACCTAGCATGATAATAGGCTCAATATGCCAACTGAGTACAGGGCTCCTAGTCCATCGGATATCAACATTTTACTTGGTAGTTGGCTCCATACTGCTCAGCGCCGGCAGTCCCCTGCTCATGGCGGTAATCAACGTTCAGTGGCCGTACTGGTACGACGCGTTCTTTGCACAGTTACTCGCTCCACTGAGTGCCGACATCCTTTTCACAGTTGCTCTGCTGGTGATTTCCGACGTATTCCCGCCGCGCACTCAGGCCCTCGCAGGCGCGGTGTTCAATACTGTTTCTCAATTTGGGACCTCGCTTGGTTTGACCATTATGGCTGTCATTTCATCTGCAGTTTGGAAACATGCTGCTGTCTTATCCTCCGATGCTAGTCATGATAATAAAGAGTCTCCCACTGCTCTTTTGGTGGGTTATAGGGCTGGGTTTTGGGCTGCATTTGCTTGGATGATGTTTGCTTTTTTGATCGGGGCTTTCGGGCTACGTAGGATTGGCAAGGTTGGAGTGAAGCGAGATTAATCTATTTAACTAGATGGCCTTGGGCATACATTCAGATACATTCACGTGCTACGTGGCACCGAAGTCTCGTCGATCATGTTTTTTATCAGTCATCGTAGGGAACCTTTCCCCAGGCCCTACCAGAAACGAAATATACATGTATACAAAACTTTATGAGAACCTTGTACAGACATATGTAGTACATTTAGTTACCTAGGTAATAACAATCACAATCCCGCAACTCGTAGCAGCCATAGTTAACACTCTAGAGTCTATACAAGTATCCATAAATCATTCTCTTTGTATTCATTCGTACGTTTATCGTATCTGACGAACCAATAATCACCCATTCCACAAGAATCCACATCTGGGATTCTGACACTAATCAGGCTAGATGAAGATGTACAATGCATTTGAGAAGAGGTATAGAGAGAGAGTAAGTTAAACAACGGCTATTATTTGCATTGGATAAATGGCAATACACGGATGAGTCTCGAATTACTCTTGTTAAATAGAATATCCTTCTATTCCGCCATGGAAGCAGCACTAGTGGTGGTAGGTAACGCTGAAAACCTTGAACTGGAAGAGGGATTCAAGGTCTCCCAGGATGCTGGCCCACTTGTTGCCGTTGCCGCTGGGATGCAGCGTGTACGTGGCACCGTTGGCCGTGTACTCGAAGCTAAAGGCCTGAGCTTTGTTTACATCCTTGGTCAGCCAGTCCTGCGGGTGGGCAGCGATGTAGGTTTTGTCCATGGCCGACTGGATATAGAACGAGGTTGGAATCGCCGAGTCGTCCGCAGCGTGGATGATCCAGCGCTGGCTGATATCATCGTGCGCGTCGGCGGCTGGTGACAGCCCAACGAACCAACCGTCGACGTTGGTCAGGGCGAGGGGGAACGCGAATGTCGTCTCGAAGACGAGGTAGCGGCCCTCGGACAGCTGGCCACGGACCTGCTTAAACCCCTCCTCGACAAGGAGACTCATGTCCTGGTTTGCGTTTGCCGGGCCGTAGGGGATGGCAGGCTGGGTGTTGGGGTAGTCCGACAAGCACAGCGAGGGCTGAGCCCAGGGGCCGCTGAGCGAGCCAAGAGTCGAAATGTTTCCGCTGTAGTCAGAGGGCTGGTCTGGGAGCGTTGGCGGCTTGGGGGTCGAGAAAATGTAGGGCTTGGTGAAGTTGGGCTATACATCGTCAGTTACTACTGCTACTATAACTAAGTATGGAGCACGGTACTTACGTTCTCAAAGTCAAGGGCGTTCACCATGTTGGACATGGTGGAGCGACGCCACGGGGTGATCTCCTTGCTGTAGACACCCTGGTAACCGTGGGCAGCAGCCCACGCCTCGGCGAACATGATATCGGAGGTGTGGTCGGTCAATTCGGTGAAGACATTCCCACCCGCAGTGTACGGCGAGACAATAACACGCGGAACACGAGGACCTGGCTATATTAGCCAGCGAGCTTGCACAGGCAGAGTAAAGACCTGATCCGATCTTGTTCTTACTTACCAGGCCCAAGGGCAGTATAAGAATCCCCGTCAGACGACCCATATGGGTCAATCAGCCATTCACCAGGAGTTCCCTTGGGAGCAACGACGGGCGGTACATGGTCAAACCAGCCTCCTTGCTCTATAATATATTATCAGCTTCTAATCTATGAACCAGATCTCTCTCTCTCTCTGTGTGTGTGTATGCGGAGGGGTGTGATTGCCTACCATCGTAGCTGATCACCAAAACAGTCTCGTTGTAGCGGGGGCTGTTCACCACCGCCTCGACCACCTGCTGCTGGAGCCAGGCACCATCCACAGGGCGGTTCGGCGGATGCTCTGTCAGCTCTGCCGGACCAATGATCCAGCTGACAGACGGAAGAGTTCCATTGGCAGCAGCATCGTAGAAGGCCTGCAGGCCTGGGTACGAATCACCCTTCTCCTTGAGCGCGGAGCCATTGGCCGCATTCAGGTACTGCTCAAAGTAGGACAGCGAGTTGTCCTCGAAGTTGTCCTCGTCCTGGTACACCTGCCACGAGACGCCGGCATCCTCGAGGTACTCCGGGAACGTCTTCCAGGTGAACGGGAAGCAGTTGGCCGTGACGGGGGATGTAATATCACAGCCTATTCACCACACATTAGCCTTCCGGTGGTTCACGATCCTTGCAAGTTGCTTCAAAGTAGTTAACCAACCTGGCCCAATAGTGTTGTCCAGCATGGCACCACCGTCGCTGTCAGGGTTCGAGGGCGATCCCGGCGAGTTGACCGAGCCGCTCAGCCACACACAACGGTTTGGGTCCGTCGGGCCCATGATGGACTGGTGGCTCATGTCCAGGATGGTAAAGCTCTCCATGATATCGAAATGGGTGGGCAGTTCCTGGCGAGTAAAGTAGGCCATGCTGTAGGCGGTGTCGGCGTCTGCCCAATTGTTGTACGCGCCATCGGCCCAAGCGCGGTGCATGGCAACCCAGCCATTGCTCCCAGCACCCATGCACTGGGTGGCATTTGGAAAATCGCCACCAGCGTAGTTAATATACCACGGCTGCAGGATGCCGCCGTTCACGGGCCTAAAAATATCCCCATTAGTTGTTGCTGCATAGCCTGTGTCATGTCACGGTGTATGTATAGGACCTACTGCTGGAAAGTCGTGAGGTTATTCGTGATCGGCACGTTGGGGTCAGCGAAACCGCGCACACCGGCCATAGTGCCATAGTACTATGATGATCGACGTCAGCAGTCGAGTCGGCAGAACGGAGGGAGGCGCCCTCCCTACATGGTCAAAGGCTCTGTTCTCCTGCATGAAGAAGACGAGGTGCTTGATGTCCTTGAGTGAGGTGGCCGACGCAGTGGCCGCTGCGGCAGCGGCTGCCAGGTAGAAGCCGGTGGTACGCATCTTGCAAGCTTTCACCTCGTCTACTACCTAGGTGCCTAGTAGATGCGTTGAGGCTTGGAAACGACCTCCATTTGAATCTCATTATATGCGCCCTCGGAATGGTCAGCGAGATGAAGTTGGCCACGTGGGCATGCATGTAAGCTTAATTCTTGAATCTCGCTAATACAATACAGGATTAGGTTCAGCGAATCGGTATGCGTCAGGTAGAGCAGTTCGTAGAGGACTCCGCTCTATCAACTGAATATCATGATAGCTTGCTTGAATATTTGCACTGATCCATACAGAACACGGCAGGCCTTCACGTGTTGGGCAATCCACTCCGAGCATGCCGATGGAATGCAACGTCATCATTTTAATCCCCACTATTCTTCACAAGAATTTATTATAGTCGTTCCTTATCAACATGGATCAGACCAATCATTCCAACACATGGGCAACAACTAACACAAGTATCCGTGGCGTGTTGGGGGGCGTGCAGGTGAACGGGTCTTGAAAAGTTTAGCGTCAAAAGTGGATCGCCAAGACCTTTAGCGTAATATTTTGTATATGTCACAGTATAAGCGGATAGCTATATACTCCGTAATACGTAATAAGGCATATTCCAAAGAAAAGACACCCCCTAACCCTCCCTAGCCCTACTATCCCCTCTGCCTTCGCCAGCCCTAAATATAGGGCTTGCATATATCTATTATCTAGTATATATCTACGTAGCATATGTCTAGTATATATCTAGTACTCCGTATATGCATTAGAACTTTAGAAGTGAAGTAAATGCCAAAACTTTAATTCACCCGGTCCCCACTGCCAAGACATTTTTGCGAAATTTGCACACGCGCTAAATTATTCAACACCGTTCCTGGGTGCTCAGCTTAAAGTACGTACTCCGTACTCCGGAATAAGCATAAATTAACGGATATAACGTATGAATGCCATTGGCTTAAAACATTCCCCGCAGACCAACCCAGAAGAAAATACCAAAAGCTGATTGGTTAGAAACCTTCCACATTATATGATTCGCTCAAAATATCCATCGGACCCACTAAATCACGTGATCGAACTTCGCGGCGAGCCAATGGGAACAGAGATTCGTCTTTTGAGTCGAGCTAGTATACATACTACGTAGGGTTGCTCCGTCCACATTTGTATGTGTTGTCGGCAAGAAGAAAACTCCTGGAAACAGGGGATATTCAATATTGAAACTGTGCCGTAATGAAATGATCAGAAGCGAGGCTTCCGATAATGTCCAAGAAGATGTTGAGCAGGCACGGGCGGCGGCTCTTCCTCGCTTGCTCCGCTGTGCTCATCGCTGTGGTCTGTGGTGTCTATCCCTACTACCGTCATTATACATCGATCGTAGCCCTTCGCCCCGTGCCTGACGGCAATAAGGACACTCCTACGCACGCATGGGATCATGCTTCGGATGATGGATCTATGTTACTTCACCCAGAGCAACATGTCTTTCGCGATCCCACCACAATCCACATGACATGGAACATCACGCTGGAACCGCGAGCGCCTGACGGGGTTGTGAAACAGGTGTACCTCATCAATGGCAAGTGATAACCCTAACCCTGATCACCCTGCTGATCAAAAAAGCAGGACAATTTCCCGGTCCGACAATTGAGGCTCGGTCTGGTGACGAGCTGATCATCGATGTCTATAATTCTGTTGCCAGGGAAGAAGGCATCTCGATCCATTGGCACGGCTTATATATGAAGGGTAAGCGAGTACATCTCCAACAAAGATACGATTCCAACACAGCTGATAATATATATCCTGAGAAGGGACCAACGAGATGGACGGGGCCGTCGGCGTGACTCAGTGCGCAACCGGTCCATTCGAGAGTTACACATATCGCTTTCGCATCGACGCCACCCAATTTGGCACATTCTGGCACGTAACTAGCTTTTCTTTTCTCCCTACAAGATTAGATGTCGGCAACTAACACGGACGTGCACAGGTATCATGCCCATTCCGGCGTACAGCGCGCCGATGGGCTGTATGGTGGGCTTGTGATCCATGAGCCTGCTACCGCTGACAGTACCAGTCGATACCAGCGGGAGCCAGAACATTTGCTTCTTATAGGTGACTGGTATCATCGGCCAGCAGAGGCCGTTCTGGAGTGGTATCAGGATCCGGACCACTTTGGGTATGAGGTATGGCTGGTTTCCTCACCAGTGACGCTGCTGCATACTGCATACTGCATACTAACGCATGTAGCCTGCACCTGATTCGCTTCTGATTAACGGGAAGGGCTCTTACAACTGCTCAATGGCGGTTAAAGCGCATCCAGTGGAATGCAGCCTGGTCGAGAAGCCATTAGTGACCTTTGCAGAGAGTGATCGTATTCGATTACGAGTTGTGAATACTGGGTTAGTCATTACAGCTCTCTCGTGCTGCTGCTGTTGGCTATGTCACTAACGAGCTCATGCTCAGAGCTTCAGCCGGATTCTCATTCTCACTTGAACACGCGCCGATGACAGTCATTGCAGTCGATGGTGGAAACCTGGTAGCAAGAGATACCCCAAGCGCAACTCTGATCGGCTTGCTATATGCCGGGGAACGGATGGACATCCTTGTTGAACACCCAAGAGACTCGGCAACCGGAGCAGAACTCAGCCTGACAGTTGGTCTTGATTTAGAGTATGTCTACACATTCTACCCATTCCAGGATTGGTGGTATATTGCTAACTACCACTAATTAGGAACTTCCACTTGACAAACTTTGCGCTTACGCCCAGGCAAGCTTTCCCTGTCCTATGGCGAGGATACAGCGAACAAGTCCGAAACGGTGCTCGCCAGCAGGAGAACAATGACTCCGTCACACAGTTCAATCTGGCACAACTATCAGGCAGTCCCGTCACGGTGGACCTGGTAAAGGAGCCTACGGAAAAGTCAGTGGTGTACACGTCGATGTCAATCCGGTCGGCAAGTGGGCTGCGACCAGTCGGCGCCGTAAATCGTACTGCCTGGGTCCTTGCTGACCCGCGCGCACCGCCGCTTCTTGCTCTGAACCGGAACGAATGGAAACATGTCACAAAAGAGCCCGGCCCAATCTGGGCTCTCGACGTTCCCCAGTACCAGTCTGGGGAGAATAAGTGGATGGAGCTTGTGGTGAACAACGCCGATAATCAGGGGCATGTATTCCACTTGGTAAAACCCAGTCGCCCCTCCTTCAATACACCTCGACAGATCCTTCAAATCTAACGAACATGCTAGCATGGATATGACTTTTACGTCGTTTCCAAATTCCAACAAACTCAACTCGGCTTCCCTGGAACATATAACCCTTTCGACGTGGCGAGCGCGCCATCACTTCGCGAGCCTATGAATACCGTCAACCCCCTTCGGAAAGACACCGTGTATATTCCACGAAATGGGTACGTGGTGCTGCGCTTCCCATTGGCAAATGACGGGTTATGGCTACTGCATTGTCACACATTGTGGCACATGGCGTCGGGCATGGGCATGGTGATTCAGATTGGCGAGATTGAGGAAGATGTCAGGCAGAAGATTGCAGCAGTATGCTCAAAATGATCTGGTCATGCATGATTTGATGCTTGATGCAACTACGGAAGTTTGATGTAGAAACTGCGTGTATTATTATCACCTTCTATTTGTGTGCCACCTTATGGAGTATCAGTATCAACGTTTCCATCTACCTGCAGGTAAAATGGGTTCTTGGCTCGGAGGTAATGCATCTTGGTGGAACAAGTCCGAGGCAACAAAAGTATACATGAGAGATGGTTACGCGTACTCTAGATACCTAGGTAACTTCATCCCACGAAGCGAAACAACTAGTCACACGATAGTGTTAGAATCCCGGATGTGGATTTTTGAGGAATGAGGTGTTATTGGTTCATCAGATACAACGAATGTACAAATGAATATGAAGAGAACGATTTATAAGAAGAATTAACTTATATATACCTATATAATTAACTAGTGATATAGGATTCTCTCACGGATGAAACATGTCTTAGTGCTTATAGAATGAATCCGCTATGAACACGCATCGACGCAATGTAATGTACTTGCCGTTAAACTCGAATATCCTTAGCACATCGTTTTCAAAGGGGAATCCTGACGATTTTCATTTCTTGTTGTGCGGATGGTATATTGTCCGATCGTAATGCCGATCTGGCTGTCGGTCTTGAGGCACAGACGGAATTACGGAGTTGAGTCCGGTCCCCAATGATGGACTTTTTGTGAGACTTGCAACTATAAGAAACGGATTTTATCTCATTACGTTCAACTACCTACCAAAATGTCTTTGAACTGCATGCTGCTTACTTCGGACAGGTAACCCCCAGAATTCCTCCTGGCAAGGCGATACCTAGGTCCCAAGTAGGGAAAGTTTCGTTTCCCCTTTACCCCAGTTACTACCAGTCGCACCTCATTCTCAAATCCCACACAAGTTATTCTGGACGATGGACCTTGAAAGAAGCCAGATGGCCGCTGGTGAATCTGCCGAGGCGTCCTTGCGAGAGACCTCTGGTTCCTCGGACACAGTGGCTGCACGAGAAGAAGGAGATGCTGAGAACAGCACCCCTGGCTCTGCTGTCGTCGAAAATAAGCCCGGCAAGTACGAACACGTTTTCCCCACAGGTATCAAACTAGCCTCTATCCTAGCGGGCGTCACCGTATCTTATTATCTTCTTTTCCTTGACCTGGCCATCATTTCCACAGCCACGCCTGCCATCACAACCGAGTTCGACTCGCTGACAGATATCGGTTGGTATGCTGGTGCATATCAACTTGCGAGTGCGGCATTTCAGCCCTTGAGTGGCAAGATTTACAGATACTTTTCCCTAAGGGCACGTAAATACTGGTCTTCTTTACCGGCTGCAAACAAAGTTGGAATTCAAGGGAACTAACTCTCATACAGTGGACTTTTCTCATGTTTCTCTTCGTTTTCGAACTTGGTTCCGCCCTCTGCGGTGCAGCGCAGTCATCGTCTATGTTTATCGTGGGTCGTGCCATTGCTGGCCTGGGTTCGTCAGGGCTATTTACTGGCTCCATCACAACCGTCGCGAACGTCCTCCCGCTAACAAAACGACCTTTGATCATGGGAATCAATATGGGTATCGGTCAGCTAGGCCTGGCGTGTGGTCCTATCCTTGGAGGTGCTTTCACTACGAATGTCTCGTGGCGGTGGTGCTTCTACTTCAACCTCCCTGTTGGTGCTTTCGTTACCGTTTGTCTACTTTTTAACGACGTGCCAGAGGCGGCTGTCAAACCTCCCTGGCGTGAAGTTTTCGGTACGGCTGTAAAGTCGCTGGATCTCATTGGATTTGCGCTTATTGGCCCGGCTGCTATCATGCTTTTGTTGGCACTCGAGTATGGTGGCAACCAGTATGCATGGAATAGCTCGGTCGTAATTGGCCTAATAGTTGGATCCGCCGTCACATTTGCAGTTTTTCTTGCATGGGAACATCGTCAGGGAGACGGTGCTATGATACCATTTGCTATGCTAAGGAGTCGAGTTGTCCGCGCTGCATCCATGACGCAGTTTTTCAGCTTAGCTGCCACACTCGTCGCTGATTTCTATCTTGCTATATTCTTCCAAGCGATTCTAAATGATTCACCATTGATGAGTGGCGTACACATGCTGCCGTCAACTCTCGGCATGGTGCTATTCACTGTTCTGTCAGGTACCATGACTCAAGCCACTGGCTATTATCTTCCTTGGGTCATTGCTGGCAGCTGTCTCTCGGCTGTCGGATACGGGCTCATGTCGATGCTGAATCCTTCCACGTCCACTGGACGCTGGATCGGCTATCAAATTCTGTACGGCGTTGGCAGTGGTCTAAGGACCTCGGGTGTAAGTTTCTTTCCTTTGCGCATGTCATTCTCTATTGCTCTTCAAATCTAATTGAAAAATTTTCTTGTTTAAGCCTTACATCGCAATACAAAGCCTCATTCCATTAAAACAGATTCCTACAGCCGTTGCCATCGTGCTATTCAGCCAAAACTTGGGTGGTGCGGCCTGGGTAGTCGGTACCTCGGAATTGCTGTGTTGTATGTGACGAGACCTTACCTTGTAAATGCCAATGTAGCCGTCCCACCATAGAAAAGAATATCACATAGCTCACTAGAGCCATGACGTGAAGGCTTCTCATGTTGGTGCCCGAATGCATTCTAACTCAAGACTTGATTGTTGTTAACAATGCGATTGAGCATGAACTGGAAGGACATTAGGATGTGAGACGAGCAACGGAACTGTTCCGTAGATTATATGATCGAGATACAACACAGTGGCAATGCGTGGACCGGACCGCGTGCACTTCCGTTTGGACCAAGCTAGGTCCACAACTTACGGTCCCCGTTCAAGGGATCCGACTTGGGAAAGGTTATATAACCAGCAAAGCCCTAAATCAGGGAAGGTCTTGGTGTTTGACAGATGTACACAAAAAGCAATGGATTCATATGAGGTACATCATTGCTCCTTCATTCTAAATTTCATGCCTACTGACCATGTCCAAGCTTGCGATTTCCCTAGCAAACCACCTGGCGAGTCTCAAGCAGCTGGACGCCGAAAGCCTCGGTGACACCATTGACCAGGCTCAAATGATGCTTCCCCGTTACCCTAACCCTATGATTCCTAAGGCACAGAGACATACTTGCAAGACTAGCTCCCTGCTTGTCATGGCTATGAAATCTTATAATTAACATCAGTAGACAGTGGATATGTTAGCCGGTGGTAAATCATTAACTCCATTCTAAATCACTAAAACTTCTATCTGCACTCAACCTCAACATAGAAAGTCTATCACAATAAGAACATCAGAACTCCAACATGGTGGAAACTATTTTTTCAGCTTGTCCTTTGCCAACTGGCCGCTTCTTTGCATTTCAACATGTCGAAAGCCTTTCTGCAGTGTTTCCACCAAAAGTCTCAATGGAAACGAAAGACGCTGGCTCGCATCCAAATCGCTTCCAGGCACGAGATGCTCCAACCTGAGAGGCACATCATTGATTGTCGTTAGGTCGATCAAATTGTCCCGTGAAAAGGCAGCCTTGTTCAAGATACATTGCCTGACACCATCCCTGTACCATAAATCCACAGATAGCTCGAAGCTACCATGAAGGCGAATGTTCTTAGATCCATACC
>JAMAFX010000341.1:0-20225 GCA_023625875.1 Trichocomaceae sp. PYS4502 | reverse complement strand
AAGTAAACGTGGATATACTAAATTACATGTGCGCGAATGTAATGCTAGTGAAATACGAATTTTGTCGTTAAGCCGCGTATAGGCTGCCGTAGAAAGGCAAGATTCTGCGAGATCCTTGTCCCGTCTTGTACCGCGCCATTGTTGAAGCTGAATGCTCGTCGCAATTTCCATCGCGTCGACTTGAGCCAGCCCGGCACGGCCGAGAGGAGAGGCACATGCTCGTCCTCGTACCACTCATTGTAGTCCTTCTCTGAGAGCTCTGGCCCTGGCTCCAATGCCACAGTGCGGAACACTCGATTCAGGATAGGTGCGGCAAGATATTTCGGCGATGTCTTCTCGCTGACCAATTCATATATTTTAACCTCGACAGTCTCGAAGGGAGATGACTGCAACTGATATGTCCAGCTATCCGCCAGGGGCAAGCCCTCAAACTCGTACACTGCAAACCATTCAGGCTTTTGTCTATCTACGGCTTCGCAACTGCTGGCATTCGTGATATTCAGGCCAAAACGGTTGGGAATACATAGGTCGTGGAGCCACGCATTTAATTCCTCTAGGGAGGTAGATTTTGCGGAACTCACTAACACGCATAGCAAGCCTTTGGTGTTCTTCGCCATTTCGTTGATAAACTCAGTTGAGCAGGATAAATATACTGCATTGCACTGGGTGATGATTTCCGAACTCAGGCGTTGGGTTCGCAGTTTATCTGATTCCCGTCAAATGTCGGTATAGCGTGAAGTTGATTCCGGATACGTAGTTGTCACGATGTAAGTATACAGATTGGGCTGGGTAGGTAATTCTTCCGGTCGCCTTGCTACTTCCATGTCTAATTGACTCTATGCTGCCTGCTGCTAATTCCTACCGCCTTCTCCAGTCGCCTCGTTCCAACCTGCCCGAGTGCACTCTCAATATCTCCCCGCCATTCTTCACAGTTCTCCATGACTAGTCAGCCTTAATTACCTTGTTCTCCATGATTGGGTGATGGGAGAGTTATCCACGCCACGGCATAGGTATACCAGAACCAACCAGGCATATAACTAGTAGCGACAGGATCTCTACTATAGAACAATCGAGAACCACGGACCCTTCGACCTCGTTCATGTACCACAGATTATCAGCATGATTGGAGAAGCGCCAGGCCAAGTGAAGAGTGATCCTCCCCTATGTAACGTGACAAAGATGGAGAATATTACAGACGGACAGGAGCGAGATACCTTTCTTCCAAGACCCTCGAACGATCCAAATGATCCTTTAAACTTCCCACTCTGGCTAAAGGTCAGGGATTACTTTTGTTCTTCTTCAAAGTTTCTACTGCTAATGCTACCTCAAAGATCGTTATTTTGATTTAATACTAAACACTGCGATCATAAACCCTGCATATGGCCCCTTAGCCGCTGAATTCGGTATTACCAAAGTACAGGCCTCCTATCAAACCACAGTAGTTATTGCACTAAATGGTGTCGGGCCATTCTTCTGGATTCCATTGGCAAACGTGTACGGACGTAGACCCATCTACCTTTTGACAACTGTCATCGGCTTTGCATCTTCCTTGGGTCTGCATATGCGCATAATTTCAGCCAGTTAATCGTGGCCCGTATCTTTAATGGATTTTGGCCGGCTGCTCTTGGTCTCGGCCCAGCTACAGTGGTTGATCTCTTCTTTTATCACCAGCGAGGACGAGCAATGGGTCTCTTCACCGTGATTTTGACCACTGGAGCACACCTTGCACCCATTATCGGTGGTCTTATTGGTGAATAATACCTTGGTTGGAGATGGACATTCAAATTCGCCGCCATACTCGACGGTGCCATGTTACTTGTGATCACATTCTGCCTCCCAGAGACGTTGTATATCCGTGATCCGACTCGTCTCACTCGCACTGTCCGCGAGCGAGAAGTCAACTTTACGCCTCGAACCTACGTCTCTCGACTCAGACCATTCTCATCTTTCCCACAGCTGAAGCTGCGATGGAATCAGTTTGTTATTCCACCCTTTAAAATGGCCAAATATCCGTCCGTCCTTTTCCCCGCGTTATACTACTCAGCGCAGTATGGATTTGCTTCAATTCTTCCCGCAGTTACTGTAGCCAGTATCTTCTCCGAAGCCTTCCACTGGGACACGCTCGAAATTGGGCTTACTTATGGCGGCGCTTTAACTATCGGAGGCGTGCTTGGTGAAGTAGCCGGTGGTCTCGTGCTAGACTCTAGGTATTGTCAATCGCGCTCGTCAGAAACTCAATTGTGTTAATCCGCCGCCGGAAATCCTACTGAAGGTAATATGGACCGGGGCACTATTAGTTCCTGCTGGATTGATTAACTACGGGTTTACGCTGCAGTATCACGTCTTCTGGTTTGCCCCGCTTTTCGGCATGGCGCTCGCAGTCTTTGGCCTCCAGGTTGTTGCAACCACCTGCTACACTTATAGCGTTGATTCATACCGTGCTCAGAGTTCCGAAACCTCGCAGCTCATTAATTTCTTTAGGCAGGAATTCGGCATGACTTTTGCATTCTATGTGCTTGCCTTATGCAAACGGATTGGATACCAGTGGGCTTTCTTCACGTTCGCTATTCTAGGTAGTGGACTGGGCTTCCTTCCCATAATAATCTTAATGTTCAAAGGCGAGGCAATTAGGCAGAGACTAGGCGACCCGAAGGATATCAGTCCGCTGGAGATATATGAAGAAACGCAGATTGCGCTCGACAAACTTAATCAATGATGGAGGCGGAAATAAGGCGCAAAAACCGAAGTACCTACCTACGTATGCGTTCATTCTTGTGTGATGAATAGCAGCTACAAAGTCATCTAAAATTAGACGTTTCTTCTTTGGCAGCTATTTTGTTTGCATTACGATTTCGGCCTAATGATTTACGTCAAAACTTGAAGACAAACAATTTCAGTTACAAGTAGAGGCACATAAAAATAGTAGCGACGCGGTAGGTACATAGGTACTGTTCATACTAGCAATTCTCTACGTGTCAAACTTTGTCGAGGATACACTGGAGGCCAACGGGGTCAATACCTAGGTAGATTTCCAAAAAAAAAAAAGGCTGCTGGGACAGGCAAGCCCTATGACGAGCAAGCTCCAAGTCTACCTAGGTAATGGGAGACCATACCACTAGATGTCCAAAAATCTAAGACATCCATTTATTACATACAATCGCATAGCTGTCGTATATTTGTATGCTAGCATCAAATGACTGGTAATTTCCTTATTATTCGAAGGACTATTTATAGCGAAGGGACAGGGTCAACTTTCCTCTCGCTAATGCAAGATGAACGTCAAACATAATACTATATTAGAATAAAGAAAGAACCATGCCAATATCTTCGTTTCAAGATGTCTAACTTATTTATGTACGCAATCCATCGAGGATGCATGAGCCGTCATTCCTGTAGAGCTTGCAATAGTCAGCGTTGGCAATACTATATGCAAAATTGAACAAGTAGTCTTACTGCTGAGGCGTCTGCTGACCCTTTTAGATTATGTCGGAGATTGCTTATTTTATTCTGCAGCTTTGTTAATTGTTGTGTTAAGGTCTCCTATGCGCGGCCGACAGCGATGTCTCCTTACATGTGGGATTCCAATGTGCTGTAGCTTTGTGTTATTTGTTAGTAAATTGTCATATAATGCAGTCTAATTTTGCTATATACAAACTCAGTGCAGTTAACAATGTTTGAGTACCCGTATGATAGTTGGTAAGGTGTTGGTGTATGTTCATATATTCGCCATCTTTATCTAGCCTCCGAATGCTCTTTCTCACTGTCAATTTTCCTTCCTATCTGGGTGACTTTCTCACCAATAACCTCTACGAGCAATGTTTCGAGCTGTTGGATGGTTTTTTGGCTTTGCTGTAGGAGTGATGCTAAATTCTTCCAAAGTCTTTCAGTGTGAGCCCTGCTGTTGACTGAAGCGCCAAGTCGACTGGAGTCATATTTCGATCGCCAGAGATCCTCGACTGCATTGTTGACGTAGCATATGCTCTTAATTTCTTGAGTCAAGATAGTGATCTCATCTTTAATCTTGCTCGATGCACTCGTGACACATCTAAGATACCTGTTGATACATAACCTTCAGCGAGATATCCGCTAGACCTGTGGTTCCGACTAGAATGGAGAACGGGTCCACGGAGCAAGCTATTTGGAAACAAGGATATTAATATATCGTTCTTTGATATTTGGAAATAAAGAGACTACCATCAAAGGTACTATCATTATATAATGTTGGTGAGAATGATCTCAGATGGATTGTGTGTGTGTAGGATCTCAGTAAGCGAGATCCTGCAGAGAAGCTATCTGCGGGTGGATCAAGTGGTGCCTGGGGCACCAAAATATAATAAGAGTATAATGAAATAGTCGCTTAGAACACCGAGCTTTACAATTTTAAGCTGTTCAGAAGGACAGTGGATGCGTTGAGCATTGTCATACCAAAGAGCTGGCCCTTTACAAGCAAGTTGGGCAAGCATATTGATAGTAATGTCATCCAACATGCCGGGAAGGCTTCAAAAGATCTAGTAAGATCTAGTCAAGTAATTTTAGACATACTCATCGTAGAACACAAATTAACCCGGGTGTCGGCGCTGTCGGGTGTATGCGTCCGTCGGTGCATAAATTATTTCATTTGACCAGTAAATATGTACTCGCCTACTATCTTGAAAGGGCCTGACGAGTTTGGATGATTCCCTAGTTAGTGCAGGGAGTCATTAGGTCTCACGGAAGATATTCACACTGACAAAACAATATGCTCACTGGGTGTTAGTTAGGTACTTCTCTGGAAATGCAGGAATGCTTTACTAACTAGTACTCAACTGGAAAGAGATCTTTAGATAACAGTACGCCTTTGCAGCAGCTGCATCTATCTGATCGTGGACTTTTTGTGTCACGGAATTGTTTCTGGGTTAGAAATTAGGAATTATTTTGAAGCCCGCTTTCTCCAAATAACCCCTGTGGTCTTTCTCCCAGTTTGTCAATGTGTCAGATAATCCGGATATCCGAAGCAGTCAAATGAGGCAGTCAATCAGAAGCTCTACATTATGGCCCCCAAACTTACCCCTCATGATAGATCACAAATCACGTCAACCCTACACACAAAATCACCCCGCCAAAAGGTCTATAAAAACCCAGCTTTGGAACATGATATACTCAGACAGACAGACAACTCAATACATACACCCGGAGGCAAAACCGGTGTCGGGGTTTTACCCTCTTTGGTTGTTTCTGAAATCAAATGCCAAGTTACCCTAAACTACTCCTAGCTTAGCTTGAAATCATATGTGGTACACCGTATCATGTATGGTATTGTACCGTACTTGTATACACATCTTCAAGATTGCCTGTTCTCTGAGTATGAGTGAGACTGATTTTTGCAGTAGTTCCTAAAATAGGTCCTTGCAGGCTGGAAAAATGGTCTGAATCCTACAGAGACTATAACACAAGATCAACTCTAGATAAGCATGGGCCACTTCTCAACCGCACAGAGTGTCCACTATCCATTGATACTAGATTCACTTGTTATACAGCCCCACTAGCTGCTGGCACATCAATATCTAAGTCTTCAGTCTGCCAATAGATCAATGCCTCAGCGGATGACAGAGTATCAGAATGGTCAACACCTAGAATCTTTGACTATAGATATACGCAGTCCTTCATCAGGTTCATAGCTTCCGCGCTGCATTGCTTTTTCAAGGTGAAGGTTAGATTGTTTATAATAGTCAGCGTGTCAGGATGCTCGGCACCCAGCACCGTCTTTCTCATATCTATTACCTGCATTTCCAGCTCTTCTGCCTCTTTCCATCGTCCTTGGTCCCTGTATGTCAACACAAGATTACCCATACTAGCTAGCGTGTTTGGATGCTCTGCACCTAGTACTATCTTTAGTTATTGTTTTTATTACCTACATAAACAGCTCTTCTACTCAGAACATCTCTCTCCGCGTGAATCGAATTTCTGAAATTGCGCGCCTAGATCTGGTCAGAGACGGCTGTAAATTTAGTAGTTTATTCCTTAAAACCAGAGCTATCGATTAACCCTAGTTTTGCTAGGTTCCTTCTAAAGCTTCATCGACATGACCAAGTGATGGAAGCTGTTGAACTTTCGACTAGTTATATATTATAGAAATTTATTTTATTTCTCAACATTAAATACCCTCGTATGTTACTGGAATTATAACGGAAATGATGGAATTATCCACCGTCAGCCATTTTCACTGGTCTTCCGGAACGTTCGATGAACATGGAACTGTACAGAAACGATACGATGGAAGCAGGCAGCGTTCCTGAGGGACAAGATAGCATGTTGTGAACTTAAAAGGCCATCATACGCGATTCGGTCGCGATCGACCGGGATTCCCGCGTCAATTACATGGCCCACCAAGGATTTCAATATCCTTTGGCGCAATGGATCTAATGTTAGGTGTATGTAGCGTATGTATTCCTGAATTATTAACTCGTTGTTAAATTGACAGACAATATTTTGTAGCTAATTGATATTCTTGTACAATCAGTCACAACATTGCATCCCCACTTAGCCACCCCATAATCTGTTGATTGTCGCTAGACCAATCATATACCCCGTGTGTCGCAAAACCATCTGCCTCCTCTAATCCGCCCCAATAGACTGTGGGATCGTTTGTCTGACTCTGAGTCAGAGCCTTGGGTGCATCTGCAGGCCATGGAGGAGTGGTGTTGAAGTCAAAGTAGAGCCTGGCAGCTTGACAAAGAAGCTGATACAGTCGATACGGATGTGTGATTGCCTCGGGCGGAAGTGTCTCTAGCTGCAGTGAGGTTGCAAAGCGGTCTAGGCGATCCAAATCGGCCACATCCGCAAGCTGAACTGCGCGAGCAAACAGGATACTAAATGGAGCAAAAGGACAGTACAGAATCGCCCTGTTAAAATCCAACAGTGTTAGTTGGCTTCCGAAGGCTGGTGATTTGCTGACTTGCTCAGCCAGCCAGACAAGCTGACACCATGGAATGCTAGTATTAAACTCACCAGTTAATGTATTTTCCCGCCATCAATGGGTCGTTTTTGCAACCACGCACATCTTGCATGCATTGCTCGTGCATGTCCAACACATCGCGAGCTACAGCGACACATTCGACTAGAGCACTGCCCTCAGAGGAAGCACGCAGAACCAACGCCAATAGCGAAGATTGGCAAACGAGGTCGCATCGCAGGTATATAAGGCACATCGGATCCAGCTCGCCATTATCTGGTTGGCTGGCGATATCCTGTTGCTTTTCCGTCAGCAAAAAGCCTGAGGGTGCGATGATGGGCCGGCTACTACAAAACGTACGGAAATCTCGGCATGCGTATCGTTAATCAGCTGCCGTAATGCTCCAGCAAGAACATCAGCGAGGTAATTACGGTTGTCCACAGGCCGCAATAGACTTGCCGGGCTATAAAGTTGATCATAGACCATTCCATTAATTCTTCCAAGCTTGACAAAGCGAGGCTCATTTGGGCTGACTAGTAACGTGATTTCAGCATCGTGGATATTGGATGACCGCCCAAGCCGAAGAGAAATCCCCTTTTCCATCGCGTAAACAGTCCAGAACAAACGTTCCTGAGCAACTCGCAAGGGCTGGTCATCGTCAGTCTGGATACGAAGGCGATGATACCCTAGAGTCTGGCAGAGATCAGAGGCAGCCGAAATAAATTTCCATGCAGTTTTAGCTTGGGAGTTTTCTACCGCGTGGTATGACTACCGCAGATAATTAGCGAGGGCTTTTAGTTCTTACCCCATTCCATTCTATGAGAATGCTTACTCCAAGTGTCAGCACCGCAATACCCTCCATAGATGCTGGCAAGAGTAGTGGGAGTCGCGACAGAGCACCGTGGAGGTTGTCTCCACAGAGTTGGCAATATTCCCGGTAGTCTTGACGCCCAAATACGACGACGTGTTCTGCAAATACGTACTTCAAGTACGCATTGGCGAGGATAAAGTCTACCTCTCTGTATTCCTCAACTGCAAAATACACCTTGCGGCAAATGTCGGTAAACTTTTGCAGGGGCAGTATTTGCGAAATGCGGGCAATCATCGTAAACCCCTCATGGTCTAATATTCATATTAGCAACTATAAGTCACCAATTAATGCTTAACAACAAACCCTTCGCCCATCTCAATACCTCCACTACAGCCTCTGTAGGTGGCATGGGAGGATTAGCTTGATATCTCAACAGCTCTACTCTCGGAAAAGACAAGCCTTGAACGGCAGCTGGCTTTTCCAGATCCTGTACTAACTGTCTCAATGCTGAGACAACTTCAGTTCCCTCAGACCAAACAGCTCTCAAGCGCCTATCTTCTAATATAGCTTTGATGAAATCGATGGTTTGAACAGAATGATCCCATGGGGCCTCACCACTCGGTGCTGACCTTGACTTGCGCTCGACCAGAGGCTTTGGCTTGACTGATTCTGCTTGATCAAGATGCCAGGTAGATTGCGGCTCTGATTGTCTTTTATTGGTAGACACGCTGAGATTCTGGAGCAGTAGCTTGATGCCGTCAATATCCCTTGCAATGCCATCGATTTTCTGCTCACTGTATGAATGATGAGTAAGACCACAAGAGCCTAGTTGTGAAAAGAATATAATATTAAAAAAGAACCCTCTACTTACTATTGTGCTGATATTAGCACCCTTTGCTTAGATTGGGATTCGATTGCACCGCGCTATAAGTGCAATTGCATTGAGCAGTGATACAATTCCCACAAGGCCGTCCTCTGTCGCAACCGACCTGTATAAGAAATTCGTTACCCACCTTCCTGTACTGCCATATGAGATTCTTACCTTTCGTGTACGACATTGATCGCACTTTTTGTTTAACGTCAGCTCACACCAACCAATGACATGAAATGCTATCAGGCTTAGACTTACGGAGCGACGAGCGATTGCTGGGCGGCTATTTGCCTGCCTGTACATATCTTGTCCGCGGGATTCCATTCTCCACTCGTGTATGTAGTTCGAGGGATATATTTCTTTTACTCCCTCACTTATTCAAAGGCGATAGCTACATATTTCTATTGGTGGCGATCACCCTAAGGGTGACAAATCCGTCAATGGCTGGAAACGCGCGGGTTTCCGGGAGAGTCGCCACTGACGACAAGGATCTGTGGATTTGATTGGTTGCTCTGCCTACACCTAGATTATATCTCTCAGGACAACGCATTTCTGTGGAGAATAGAGCTGGTGCAGGCCCAGGGATTAAACCTTGTTTTAGTTGATGCTCCAAATCGCGAATATTTCAAAGTGCGTCAAATCAATCGATATAGCTTCGTATGACGGTATGAGGTTGCGCTTGGATTGTTACACTCCTCAAAGCCAGTAGATGTAAGATTATTGTGCATAAAATCAGTAGACGCCTAGATCATACTATTGGTTGATAAATTGTATCTATTTTTGTACGCTGGTTAGAAAATTTAGGCTTGAAATTTGTATGGAAGGCGTTTTCTGGGAACAACAGCCGGGTAGGGGTCCGATTACGTTCGGCCTGCTTAAAAATCGCTGATGGCTGCTCGGAGAACCGCGGGATTCCATATATTCAATTTCTTCATTCAGATTCTAAATCCTATCATCATTTTATTATCAGGTAATAATTTATAAAGCCAAAATGGCAGCTACTTTATCTTGTCGGCACAAGTGCGAGTCATCATTATCTTGATCTACCAAACCCGAAAACAACTTGATATTCTTATATCTTCTTTGCTCTCTCTGTCTCGGTACAAGGTCAATTGATAACATTACGACGCTACTGCGCCTCAAATCACATCGCAAAATGGTTGTCTTGGGGATCATTGATTTTGCTGGAGAGCCATTCGACACCAACAGCTTGATTCGAAATATCGCTGGGGCCCTTGATGGAGTCAAGGCTCCCCAACACATCGTTTTTGGCGTAAAAGTTCAGGAGAAGGGCATCATCCAAATTTCGTCAGAGTGGAATGATGCTCAGGACGATACAAACCCTACAAGCACCCAGGATTACAGCTCCTTTATCAACCGTGTTTGTGGTTCAGGTGGCGAGCTACAGAACGTTTACCATGTTACACTCAATCGAACAGCATTCGGAACGGATGGCCCTGCCACTGGAAACGTGGTCGAGTATGTACTGAACTACTTTCCGGCTTCTCGTGTCACGCCAGAGTTTCAGAAACAAGTCGAAGATGATTTCCTTGAGTTTGATAAAGTCTATGTTAAGGGTGTACGGGTGGATACGAGCGTGGCATATGGTTGGGTGCTGGAAGAGCAAAGCCATGAGGATGTGAAGGGGGAGAAGGCTAAGTGCTTTTTAGTTTCCAGGGGGTGGACGAGTATGGACCATTTCGAGCAATCCGTGAAGACCGATGCCTATAAGAAGGCCATACCAATACTACTAGGGTGGAACGCACCGTGGAAGATGGTAAGTCTCTGCTATGCCACATGATGCAAACAACTTGACACTAATAAAAAACAGTGGCATGTTGAGCAGAAAGCCATTTAAGGTACTGCCTTCTGTAACGGCTCAGTCAATAGATTGCTGATGGATGCCTTGGAGCCTTATACGTAATCTCGCTAATATGGCGACACCGCTCAGTGATCGCGTACTCAGTCCTGTTTCTCTTCCTTTCTTCATGTTTTGCATTCTAGTTGATTAGCACCTAGATTAGGCATAGCAATGGATTGTTATAAGATCTAGCCGGGCACTATCACACCCATAACTTGGCGAAGACGTTTTTAAGAGATTTGGAGGATTAATACCGTAGTTTCTTATAATCAACCTAATATTAGGCTTTTCTTCTGCCACAGGTTGGATCCCCAGGAGGATCTCTGGGACGACCTCCCGCTGATGGAAGCGTGCTCATGCGGGGTAACACCTGTATTACGAATATACAAAATCTGCTGTTCTGAGTCATAAAACATCCCACACCGTCCCATATCATCCCAATTGCGCGCTATAATTTTAAGGTCAGAACGGTGGCAACACATATAGCGCATCGTTCTCAGGTATGGCATGCAGATCGGCTATAGCGGGGGTCCAATTGCTTGGAATTCCAATGGCAAAAGCAACTAAGGATACCGGTGACCATCTTGACCAACTTGGTTCATGACGGTGCATGCCTCGCTAAGATTCTAACTTGCAGATGCGACAATTTGTCAACCGCCGTGCTGTCATGAGTCAACTACCGTGTTTATCATGGTTGAAGACTGAATGTACATTGATCTACAAACAACTCATGAATTACTCGCAGCAAGAGATTAAATGATTTTCTTGGTTTCAAGTATCCATTTCCAAGACCATACGTAGGCCTGATTGTAATTTATCTGTAACTTGTGTACCAAGAAACAGGTAAGGTAGAACTTGACCAAAGTCCATGTACGTCCGATACAATACCATACATAATACGACGAACTGTAGCCGTCTTGGCGTTTCTCTCAAAGTACTTTAGTTCCGCTTGGCGCAGGAATTGAGAAACAATTGAGTAGAGTAAGATCCCGACACCGGTTTTGCCTCCGAGTGTACAATCTTGCTAGTCACTTCTTCTTTTACAATTCTTGTAAGGAATTATTCAGGATTGGCCTGGAGTAAACCCACCAATCCGACACAATGCTATACAAATATATTATAAAAGACTATATCTCAACCTGGGAGATAGGAAACTTCTATTGCTTCCAGACATTCACTTTTGATCCCTAAAATTCTCTACACGTACGAATTTTGCAAGATGACTCACTTTCTCTTTTTCCCCTTTGGCCTGCGTCTCTGCTGTCTTCTTGCTGTGGTTCTCTGGGCGGCTTGCGTATATCTGACGAACCGTTGTAATATCAATGTATGACCATGTCAATCGCTTTCTTGGTCTAACGTGAGTCAATAACTGTCTACTTTAGGCTAATAAACTGTTTGGCGAGCAAAACGGGTGTCGGCCCGTTCAGAAGAAATTGCCATACAAGTGGCCATTTGGTCTCGATATTTTGAAATACCAATACGATGCTTTTCTTCGTGGCAATTTGTTTGCATACCAAGAAGACTATTTCCAAAAATATGAAACTGGGCAAACGTTCGAGGTCAAGCTGCTGGGTCGAGTTGGTTACTTTACTATGAACCCGAAAAACCTAGAAGCGATGTTGCAAACAAGATTCGACGGTAAGAGACTCAAGAAAGCAGTATGGGAAGATGGACTAAAATAAGAAACAATACCAAAAAGATTGGGAGCTTGGTAATAGTCGTAATGCACTTCTACCCATGATTGGAAATGGTATTTTCACACAGGATGGCGATGTTTGGAAGCATTCGCGAGAAATTATGCGTCGGCAGTTTGCCCGGATACAGTATCGAGATACTAAAGTGTTTGAAGGGCCAATTAATGAGCTCCTGTCTGATTTGCAGTCTTGTTCAGGAGTTGTCGATCTCCAACCAGCCTTCTTCCGATTCACGTTAGCGACAACGACTTCACTTCTTTTTGGTGAGCCTCTCGAAAACTCCAAAGAACTTGACCACGAAGCATTTGGATAATGCTTTGATTACACTTCGTTAGTTTCAGCAATACGTATGAGACTGGGCGATTGGTTCTGGATCTATAACCCCTCTAGATACAGAAATGCTTGTTCTGTGATTCACAAGTATGCCTCTACTTACGTCAATCACGCTCTTCGAGACTTGAAAGAAAATGGAGAAAGTGAAGCCATCAAGCGCCACCCATTCATTCTACATCTTTTCAAAGAACTTCGGGATCCTAAGCTTGTCCAAGATCAGCTCCTGAACGTATTAATTGCAGGTAGAGATACTACAGCATGTCTGATGTCATGGGCATGGTACGCGTCAAAAGACCTGAACTGAGAACCAAATACTCATTTAATTCACAGCTATCAATTAGTTCGCCACCCGGCATCTCTCGAGCGCGTTAACCAGGAGATACAATCTTTTACCGGAGAAGGAGGTGCTTTGATTAGAGCGCAAATCAATAAAATGTCTTACCTCAGATGCGTCCTGAATGAGAGTGAGCATCGGATCTCCTTTTTACGCAATGAAACTTCCAGTTAATATTTTTCCGTTCCCATTTTTAGCCAATCGATTATACACACAGATTCCAGTGAATATTCGTATTGCTAAAAGGACAACATGCCTACCGACAGGCGGCGGTCCAGACGGCGAATCTCCCTTATTGATTGCCAAAGGAACTGGTGTGGCATTCCCTGCATACCATATGCATCGCAATAAAGCGATTTATGGTCAAGATGCAGAAGAGTTCTGTCCCGAGAGATGGGAAGGAGAAGAATTAAAGCACCTTGGATTTGCATTCATGCCTTTCTATGGCGGCCCCAGATTATGCCTTGGCAGTAAGAGTCTAGCCTTCCTTCAGGACAATTGTCTGCCGCGAATTCTGATGTTCGTGTATATGTTTAGAGGATTTTGCACTCGCGGAAGCGTCTTACGGACTTGTGCGTTTGCTTCAAGCGTTCCCTGGTCTTCGAAAGGCTCCAGATTCGCCGAAAGTTATTCCTGGCAGAGAAAAACAGAATCTCACGGTCGTCGTTTCCAGCGCTGAAGGGTGTAAAGTACTGTTGTATTAGGTGATGTTGTTTTACATGGAAATGGCAACGAAGCACGATAGCAGTCCTTACCCTCTATCTAGAGCCACATTTCTTACTACATATTCAATGATTCGGGTTTTAAAGATAATTGAATTCAATTGAAATAAAGTTGATGTTGAAGCTTAATTTTGCGTTCTACACTTTTGCCTTTTCGTTCGGCTTGCTCACTATAATCTCCAAGGTGTTTATAACTAGTTTTTTTGACACCTCCGGTGGTTCCTACTAACAAATGCTATGCCTTTTAGGCTTAGATAGCACCAGGGGAAACCAAAGCATTATCGAACTTCCAGGTCAAGCAGAGAGAGCGTCTGTGGTTTGTACTTGGACTCTGCAAGTATTTTATGACGAATTAGTGTTGAGCCTCAGGCCTCCAGAACTGGTCCGCCTGCCCGATTAGGCTTAGTAGTAGCTACGCCCAGGTGAATATTTTCACCTGGAGCGTTTCCTCGCTCTCCTAGTAGTAGACATCTCAATCATTCATTCTTTCTCAGGCTTCGTATGCCCTCAAGATTCCAAGAATTAGCTTCTTGGGATAGAAGAGGAGAAATGTAACGAAAATGAAAGTAAAAATATAATCAACGAGGAAATAAACCCGAAAACAAGATAAAAGAATTTAAGGGACATAATTCCGTTTCGGTTCAGATACTCACTTGAAGGGGCAAAACTAGCGTGTTCACATTTTCGATTCCTCTTCTTCATGCCCTGCTTTCGAGTTTGCAAAGAGGATGCCCAGTATATTGACGCCGTCACAAACAACACTATTCCGGTGAATAGTAGACTAGGAATTGCGCCGGGAAATCTCAGCATGGCGCTGATAGAGGGCGATAAAGTCGGTAGCATAGGAATCATGGAGCACAGGGATGCATAAACAGCATTTGCGTCGATTGGAAAAGCGAAGGAGATCTCGCACAAAGAGGCCTCAGGGGTAATGGGCCAAAATATGAACACACTCCGCGTTTATTCATACTTCGTTACAAAATGCTAGCGTGACGTTCAATCCTCGGGAAATGCGGTTGTATAACACACCATACTACATGTTCTTAAGGGCCATTCCTGCAAAGCTCCGAAGTGTGATCCGAATATTTCCAGTTTTCGAACAGCACGGAGTGCGTGAAAAAGAATAAACCCACAATGAGCCTTTGTCCAATATCTATTATAGCATGCAAATTCCGCAGTCCCCTTGAAATGGACCAATTGGACCCCCGCCTTCTTTATGTACGCCGGTTTCACGATGTATGGCAATGTCGGCACCATTTCATGTTTGACGCGGCAAACATGGGCCAATTACATGTTGACTCCTCTCCAAAAATATGCGCCTCGGTTTCACAAGAGCTGGACAAAGAGTTGACATCCTCTGGCCCCCCGAAAATCCGTAGGAAGAGACCATCTGGCTGTGAACTTCAATTCAACTGAGTAAGTACTAACACTAAGCACTGCGACGCCTTGCCATAAACAATTACAACACTGTTACCAGCATTTTCCAGTGCATGTCTGTGATCATGCCACAATTGACACAAATATCTGCATACGATACCAAGGAGCGCAAGTCAAATGCATCCATCACGCTGGCAGCGAAGTTGCACAACGAAAGGAATACCGCCGAGAAAGGTAATTGGAAATTCGTGCTGGTCTTGAAGAACATTCACCGTTGGGCTCTTCGACACCAAATAAGTACGTACCTATGCTCTACATTGAAATGCGCCCTACGCAATACAACAATGATTGATTCCCCAAAATACCATCGGACAAAAAGAAAAGACAGTGGCTTGTTACAAGTCTCGGTCTACTTGTCCAGTAGATTAATATGTCTGAATACGCACTCATGGCTTTGCGCCCCAAACACAAGATATCTATTGGTGCAATATAAAATTTGTGAATCTACAATATGGTTCTGCTGTAGCCCTAACTAACATTTACTCTATCGTTTATACAGGTCTTTCCTTCAGCCTAATTACGTTCCTCTGTTTGGCCCACATTTCCGTCCCTGAAGCGCGACGCTATACATCTAAGTTTTTATCAATCTCGCATTACAACCAGAATACGGGAAACTATGGGGTGGGCGATGGCGACTTCTATTTTCTAGCATTCAGCGTCATTATTTTCACTGGTCTTCGTGCTAGCTTCATGGCGTATATTCTCTCGCCGCTGGCCAAGCGATGGGGGATATCTAAGATCAGAGATGTTAACAGGTTCTCTGAACAAGCTTGGCTTTTGTGCTACTACTCTTTCTTTTGGACACATGGTCTGGTATGTTATGATGAGTCCTAGAGTTTCTGGGAAGATTTCTGATTTCTTTTTTAGTACATTTATTGCACCTCGAAATATTTCCTGGACTTGAAGGAAATGTTCACGGACTGGCCCACGCGGGAACTCCCCTTGATCACTAAAGCATACATATTGGGACAATGGGCTTTTTGGCTGCAACAAATTATCGTCGTCAATATCGAAGCTCGTCGTAAGGACCACTGGCAAATGCTCGCCCATCATATAATCACCATACTACTGATTTATACCTCGTACTTCTTGCATTTGACTCGTGTAGCCAACCTGGTTTTGATCATCATGGATGTAGTCGATATATTCTTTCCGGTAAGTCTCCTCCTTTGAAAATATCCATGGACATTTCTCTCTATAAGCACTAACAGCCGTGGAAGCTTGCGAAATGTTTGAAGTACCTCGGGTTTTCAACCTTACGTGACATGATGTTTGGGGTGTTCATGATTACATGGTTCCTCACACGGCACATCTTCTACATAATTACCATGTGGAGTATATATACTTATATGGCCGAGGTTATTCCAGTCGGGTGCTATTATGGATCACAGGATAATTTTACCGGTCCTCTTCCATTACCGAAGTTCGGTTGGTCCCATATTTTGGAGCCCTTTCATAATCCTTTGGGGATCATTTGCTATAGTGATAATGTGCGGTGGGGATTTCTCACTGCCCTAGGCTTCCTTCAGCTTCTTACAATTTTTTGGTTCGTCTTAATTGTCCGGGTCGCGATCCGTGTTGCTAAGGGTATTGGAGCGGACGATATCCGCAGTGATGACGACAGTGAAGATACAGATGGCAAAGAGAACTACTGAGAGCCCGCAGACTTCGATGCTATATTAGATCGTGATTTTTCGAATATGCGGAAGTGCAAAGCGTATACCAAGAAAACTGCAAGTTCAAGCAGCTTGAGGGTCATTAGGATTTGTGATAGAAAAGTCGTTGTACAGATAGGCTGCTGTAACAAAGTGGATCGAGTCATTTACGTAGCTCAAAAATGTAAGGATGTCTACTGTATTTCTAGTATCTTATAGGTATATATAATGCCAAGGTGGTTTTCTGGCGCAGTTATTAACTGGGGAAACTCATCGAATGAGACAGGAAGCGATTCTGCTTGTACATTTCACGACAAGCTGTATTGATTTTACAGATGCAGCCTCCTCTCTAAGAAGTGTTGGAAAAGAATTTCCTTGGAGGTATTGAAATAATACAGCACACTCTGTTGGATGTTCTATCTAGAATACATTATGGCCAATGGCCGGCCCACATGTAGGTATTCACTTGAGAAGGACGTATGTACCCACCCATAGCTCGCACATATGTAACTGACTAACGCCGTTTGAAGAAACTTAAAACACTAAACTGACATTGAAAGCTGCCCGAATTCGGCGTTCTGCCATAGGAATATCACGTAAATTCAAGACCTACCTAGGTAGGTATCAGTCACGGGTCGGAGGAGGGTGACAACCTACGTGACGCCTATATATTTCAACCTACCTAGGTACGGAACTAGACACAGTATTTTGGGTGATGTCTAACTAGTTATACATATTGAAAGAAAAGGCACTTGGAACCAGGCATGACAAAGACGATGGATTAGGAAAAATCAGTTCTCCATTGACATAGCTTTCCATTCATTAACTAGTCCCTTGTAGTCTTCGACGCCATATGGATAGAAGAATTTTGAAAGCAGACCCCTTCCTCGCTGAGTAGATAGGCCCAGTTCGTGTAACATGAGATCGATATACGGAATTGCATCAAAGACGAAATCCGGATTTCGGCGGCCAAATCCTTCTGGATAGCGATATTTGCCAAACTCGGAATGTAGCGTAGTTTCCCAAACAACATCCAACTCTGCGTCGTCCTCAGTTTTTTTCGTTGTTGCCGCACGGACCGCTGGAGGACAACGTTCCATCGCCATCGGAGTGAGTTTTTCACCAAAGTAAGCAGCAATCCACAGGGCTTGAGTTTGTGCGACCAAAGCAGTGTTAAAGGTGCTTACGACACCCATAAAGGCCAAAGATCGATCTTTGAGGCTTGATAGAGGGACCATAAAGCGAGTCAGCCGAAACGGGTGCGGTACAACCGCCTCGTCTTGGTCATCAAGAGGGCGGAACTTGGGATTTGGAGCTGCATAGTCTTGCAGACGTGGAAACCGGCGTAATATCTCTTCATCCGCCGCTTGGACCATTGTAGTGTCTATGGGATCCTCGCTCCATGGAAATCCCAGTTTACGATCAATACCCTCGGGCAGAAATTTCAAATTTGGCGTACAGCGCCACCCTGTTGAGCAAATCAAAGCTGTGGTAACTAGATCCTCGCCAGTCGAGAGATGCACAGTGTGATCTGACAGGTGGTCTATGTCAGCAATGTGAATCTTGATCGTGCCGTCCTTTACGAGATTGAAAAAGTCTGTTGGATAATTCAGAATACTTAGAGACGTGGCGACCCAGAAGGGACTGACCCATGGCTTCAATTTTTTCGTCTCCGGGTGTCGGTCATAACCATTGAGCTGCACCACGTCATTTGCCAGTACCGACCAGAAGGTATCAACAATCTTGCGTCCCAGCCAGGTGCCGTGCAAGAAGTTGCGCACTCTGGTAAATCCATCGGCGGCACCCCAAACGCAAGGACTAAACCATGTCAAGAATCTGGTGGTAACGAGTTTTTCTATATGCCTCTTAAAAGGGGTAACATAGGGCGGCGACATCCAAACAGGACCGTGTCCAGATTCGCGAATGATCCAATCCACTTTCATCCCTGAAGTTGCACATGTATAAGCCGCATCCCATGCAGACTTTGTGCCACCGAACACACTGACTCGCTGGCCAAATTTTAAAACTTGTGGCTCGTATTGTTGCATGTCACGGCAGTGAAATAGTGGCACTCCGAAAGCTTCCTGGCCCTTGAAGCAAGGAAGGCGCGCCTGCGATGTGATTCCCGTTGCTACGATGAGCTTTTTGGTGTTAATAATCAGCACGACATCTCCATGCCAAACCCTAAGCTGCCATGTTCCATCCGAGTTCCGCCGAGCGCTTTCGACGCTGTGGTTTAGACGAATGCGGTCGAAGATACCATAGTTCTTCGCGTACGCTTCCAGGTATCGGTGAACTACCTCCCCCGGAATGTGTTGACCTGATTTAACACCAAATATTTCTTGGTCCATCGGAAAGTCACTAAACTCATATGTGCCTAGCAAGTTGTTGGAATTGAGACCCTTATACAGTCGATGTTTGGCCCATACACCGCCAACAGAGCTGGCAGCTTCCAGTAAGATTGCATTGTGCTCTGGGTTGATCTGACAGTAAGTTTTGATGGCAGCGAGTCCGCTCCAGCCTGGGAGATAGTAAATGGTGATCGATTAGACTAGTTGCTATTCCACGCAGTTGCTGTTGGAAACTCACCAGCGCCAATCACCACCAGATCGACAGCCTCCATTGCTTCGATGCTAGGCATAGCAGATTGTTTATGAGTGAAGAGACCTACGGAGGTGTACTTGTTTTAACCGTACCGAACGAAAAGGGTACTATGCGTAAAATAAGAGAATAAGGAAACGAGGAGAGGGGAATATTTGTTTATTATGCACGTGGGGCGGTCTAAGCTAGAAGGGTCGGTACTCCGTAGTTGAGGCTGTTAGCTTGCGTGGCTAAAAGCTTCTGCTCAGTCGTGGTCGCAGGTATCTTACCAAGGGGAACGGCTAGGTTAGGACATGGCTAGTAAGTACTCCGTACCTGGTTGTGTAGAGAAATATTTTTGGCCAGCATTGGCTCATTGAGTATTCCGTGCTCCGTAATTACATTGCCATTTGTCATGTATTATACTAATATTACTCCGTACTACGGTCTACGGTCTACGGAGTAGTTAGTTACGCAGCACGTAAATAGGCTTACCGAGAGTCTCGATGATAGTGGGTCAGGGACCGACTATATTTCCGTTGTCGATCAGTGATCAGTGATCACCATTGGACGTCACAAGTAGATGGACTTGCATTGGCCTCGTGAAGTATTTGTTATTTAATAGTAATCGATTACAGACTCACATTGCCCCTGAATCCGTAATACGGAGTACATAACTTCTTTGCCAGCGCGATTTCAAGTACGGAGTACTCCGTACATACTACTGTACTCAAAAGGGGACGGGGAAACTAACTGCACTAGAAACGCGGCCCGTTCGGCCCGGCAATCAGCTAGGCCCAAAAGGGCAGCACCCGAAGCGGCACCATGGTCAATGCGCCGAACCAGCGAATAATGTTCATTATCAGTGATCCACCGACGCAGAACCGATGAATGGGGCCCACCGGAAATGCAGAATGAATTTACTACGGTTGACCCCGGTGGTTTTGTTAGTACGGTGGGCCTTACAGGGGTCAGCAACCAATCGAATTTGCTACA
>JAMAFX010000340.1:0-20265 GCA_023625875.1 Trichocomaceae sp. PYS4502 | reverse complement strand
GTCGTTGACGGTATGGACGAAACGGGTTATGAGAAGTAGTTGAAGCCTCAGTATCTACTGGTCTTTCTTGTGATACTAGCAATTGTGATGATGCACATTTAAAGTAGATACTAGTACCTACGATACTAGATAGTGTAGATAGGAAGATGACGCTCCCCATAATTGGGTTGCGACTTACCACACTCCAAATTCGGATTGGTTCGCGTGGCATTCCTTGGCACAACATGCAACCAATCATAATTGATTAAGCAAAAATAGTCGCCCCACATGGCGGATTATAATTTCCATATCCAGTATAGTCTCATACCAAGCTTTTTAAGACGCTAACCCAAAAGCGGTTGGGAAGTTTGCGCCAAGCCTTGACCCACTCCCTGCTTTCAGTATTCAATACTCACGCTAAGCCCAATTTGGTGCTCTCTGCGAAGGCACGTGCATTGGCCAATGAGCGTGCGATGATTCTTGCTGCCTCAAAGCCCCCAGCTCATTTTGTGCCTTTTGACATTTGTGACCCTGGCAAATTTTTTGATGAGGTAGTGATTTCTGCCTAGTGCCTAGGTGCCTCTAAATTATAGTGCATGGGTTATCCAGTGCCATGATGGGGCTGACTCGCTGAGGGTCTCGCGATCCGCTCCCATTTGGGAAAGGCTTGCGGCTTCACGAAGACGGCCCTAATTGAGAAGCCCTTGGAGCATAAATACCTGGGCTGCATCCCCAGGTAATAGAAATGGGGATCATTGAATATTTATTGTCTATCAAGAACATCTAGATTGCGCGCATTTCGCTTTTACCCTCGCTTCGAAATTCGTTATAATTCTATATACGTATATATACTACTTACAACCAACATGACTATATCCTACCGCCAAGGGCTCTCCATCATGGAGATGATCGTCTACGCACCCACATTTGTCATGGCTCTGATCGTTGCCTGGCGTCATGGCTTTACCCGTCGTGCTGGATGGTACTTTTTCATTTTGTTCTCGCTAGCAAGGCTTGTGGGCAATGGCTGTTATTTGGGCACAATCAGTGCCCCAGACAACCTGAACCTCTACATTGCCTACGGTGTATGCAACTCCGTTGGAATCGCACCTTTGTCTCTAGGTGTCTTGTCCGCCTTGTCAAGATTGTGAGTATTTACTACCTTCCGGGCGGTTGATATATGAGAGGGGAATAAACCAGCTAACATCGATTTTACAGAAACGATTCAATTGAACGCCAAACCGGTTCCGGATACTGGTCAACACTATTTCGAATCGTCGGATTACCCCCTATCGTTGGCATGATTCTATCCATCGTCGGCATGACCTCATCATCAAGTCTAGAATCCGGACTCACAACCTCAGAGACCAAAGCCGGCATGATTCTCTACCTAGTCACATATGTTCTTGTAGTGGCCGTGGTTTTCTTAATATCTGCCCGGTACAACAGCGTTGAGAAGGGAGAGCACCGTCTGCTGTGGGCCGTGATTGTTAGCATGCCGTTCCTCGCCGTTCGTCTCATCTACTCAGCTCTCGCTGTATTCAAACATAACTCGACGTTCAATCTGTTCACCGGCAACACCACTGTTTTCTTAGTCATGGACGTTTTGGAAGAGATCTTTATCGTTTACATCATGGTGTTGACCGGGATGACTCTGGAAATCAGAGGACGGCCTATATCCGATCCATCCAAGGAGCGCGCTGGAACTGCTGGCATCCAATTCGAAGACATTCAGGGCCACCGGCCGCATAATTCTGGTGCCACTACAGAAAGCCAGGTGCCACTGACCACTCAGTACAAGAGATATCCTTACAAGGGCGGTCCCATAATGATAACGATTGCGTTCATTCTTAATAAGGTCAATGAGGCTCGTGCGCGAGGATCTCGTTGATTACTACCGTGCTATAACAGTTTCTTTATTTTGTTTTCATCCCTTCCTTACGTGTGCATATTCATTATTTTTGCTCTACTCTTTGTGTGTGTTTGCTTTCTGAGCGATTTTTTCCTAGCTGGGAATTTGGTGTGTTGCTGTATATGATAAAAAAAGACTTTTCTTTTCCAAACAAATTTCGTTATACCCCTTGAAAATATTTGCGTTATTGTTAATAATTCGAGAAATTTTAACTTTGGAATTGGTAGTATCAGCATTTGTGGTAGCGACGCTGATTCGCGCGTCCGCGACGCGTCCCCCGATCGGGGTTAGCGTTCCCGTCGGCGCTAAAAACGGCCTCTTTCCGGTTTAGCGTGCCCGTTTGCGGTCTAGCGCCGGTGACGGGTGGGTCGCGAGCAGTATATAAACCGCAGGTGCGTCGCTCGACGACCACGGCCGTTCTCCTTGTGTAATTTCCTTCCACTCGAACAAACACAACAAGGACGATGCCTAGGGCGCAATTAGCGCAAAACCAGTGTTGCCAGCTGAAATTTGAGTCTTTCTCCCGGCTCCACTCCATTGCAGCCAGGTGCTCTAGTCCAGCGAGGCGGATTGTCCGATTGCTCACCTGTTGAGTATTTTTTCCTACAGCGTCAGGGGCTGATGGTGAAGCAGTGACAGATGCGAGAACTGAATGCGGCCTAAGCCCTCGCATTCCTAGGCAGCAGTTGGCGATTGGCGATCCGTCGCGAATCCGCCACCAATCAGTCAGAGGTAAATGGCGAAGGATGAGGCCGGAGATGTCCGATGCTGTGCATCCAGCTCCAACAGTGACCGCCACAGGGGGCGTGCCGCATCATCTCGACCAGTTTGGAAGTGAGGAGTGGCTGTCCGACACGATAGCACTGCCCCAAAATGCCTCACAACAAGGTTGAATCCAGGCAACGGAGGGTAGATGCGGCCAATGGAAAACTCACCGTACTTCCAGGTGATTGTCCGATGGAGACATCGCAGGTCAGCTGTGACCGATGGATGCACTTCATAGGTTGGGTTTCACCTCCTTTCTCTGGCGTGAGGGTCAGAGGCCTCGTCTGATGTGGCGGTGGCATGCAGGAGTCATCCCACGGCAGCGACAGCCATCAATTTCAAGGCCGTGCTGCCAATCAGGAAAATCGCGCATCGGGGACGGCTGGACTTGGATATTGTAGGACACGTCAAGGTAGCTTTCGTAGAAATGCTTGAGAGTTCCGATACCTTCGGCATTTCCATGTTCGGCTATCCTGCCAGAGTGGACTCGTTAGCCAGGTGATGATGCAGTACTAAAATGGGTGTGCTTGGGCGCTTTTCCTTCGAAAAAGCTCACAGGATTCACTCGTTGTCATTTTTCGTTCTTTCCTCTACCTCGCTCCATTCTCCTCCCCTCTCATATCCTTTCATCTTGTGTCCTGTTGTAATGAAGATCACGTTGGACGAGATTATCCCATACCAACCTCCCCTGCCTCCCAAACCCTCCATGTCCTCCAAAATCATACCACCACCGTCAAAATTGCCCCCATTAATCCATCCGCTACCACAAAAGCCCCATTCTCGACACCAGTCACCTTCGTGCCCTAGTCAATTATTGCATCAGTCTAGATCCCATCCCATTTCCAGCCCAATCGATCAAGAGTCGAGGGCGGAAGTTCCTTCATACCAAAATGTTTTCGATAGTGAACTGGCAGCCTGGAATGATATGGCAGTCGAGGCCACCGCAATTGTGAGCGCAGCCACGGAGAATACAGGCCAGCAGCCACAATGTCGCAGTGGTAGCAAGGGCCTTGAAGATAATCTCCGCAAACAACCGCCTGGTAAGTACGGCTAGATTTAGAGTTCTATCTGCCTAGCGAATGCCAATGGAATGCTGACGTATCGAGGACACTGTCTAGGTATTCGAAGTGATAATCGGCAACATGCGAGCCATAATGGCGAAGCCAGTCCCGGCATATCAGCGGGATTCCTGGAGCACGAGCGGTCTTGCTCGGCGAACCAGGAGAAGACAGAGCGGATCAATGGCTCAGAATCAAATAGTATGCATGCTGCGCTGAGTAAGTCAACTATTTCGGTTATTGAAGTCTTTCTTCACGAGTACGTACGCTAATCGATTCGCAAAGGTTCTGATTCACGGAGCGGAAAGGCCATTCCAGCTGATACCGCACATCTCGACGACATGGATTTGCCGCATGCGAGTAGTGCGGCCCCAGATCCGACAATGTCGCCCAATATTACCCTCCTTACAGAGAGCGTCGACAAGAACCAGGGCGTCCTCGGTGAAAAACAGACTCCTGACCCGGATTCTTCTCCATCGGACATGATTCTCAGTGAAAGCCGGGAAACGAGTCTAGTGGTGCGGAACAACGAAGATAACGAGGATATTCCAAGCTCACTTGGGGGCGAACATTCAACCACTAACACAGCCCTCGGCTGTTCCCAAGACCCGTCACTATCATCGCGTGGTGAACAAAATGGAGACTGTCTGGGTGAGAACAATACAGTCACGGTCGTCATACCTGCAGCGCGGCCTCCGAAGCCACACGCAAAAAGATCAACTAAACGTCCTCATCGCAGGCGTCCTAAGAGGCAGACATCCAGAACGGCTCCATTCGACGATTCTGACGATTCTGACGACCCGGACGATGATGATTACGTTGAACGAACACCGCAAGTCGATGACCGGTACCGTCCCACGAAAAAAACCGAGACAGCTCCCCGTCACGAACAGTGATCGCTCTGATGTGGGAGCTGCTGTCGGGTTCCAGCTAGGAGGTTTATCACTTCCAGACTTGAGGACTGTTCAGCGAGGTGTCCTGACCTGCGAGTTCTTTCCGTCACAGATTATGTATTCCTTCTCGTGGGCAGAGGAAGACAGTGTTTAGATCATCTTCCCACAAAAGATGACCTTCCCAGCCAAGGATACAATCATCATGACGTGAATAGTGCACAGGAATGGAAGCCCGGCGCATCCTCGAAAGGCGAGACTAATGAAATATCGTGCAGCAAACAACAAGATAGTCAGTTGAGCGCGCGAGTAGCAGACCCTGGAAAGCCACTCAAACGCAAGGAGTGGACCCCAGAAGAGGATGCTCGTTTGAAACAGCTGAGAGAAAAGGATAAACTGCCATGGTCTCAAGTTAAGAAGCACTTCCCCACTCGGACGGCGGGAGCAATCCAGGTCCGATATTCCACAGCTCTCAAGGATTCGACCTCTATGTCCTGCGCTCCGACACGTGCCCATAGTGATCGGAGTGCCAGCTTCTTGCCATCCATCGAACCAGTCCTTCAAAATCGTACGAAGGATACTCTGGACACCGCCTCAGATGTGACAAGTCGTTCGCGGCCCGTTCGGGCTCGGCGAGCCGTGGAGCGCTACTCGCCGTAGCCCTTTTCTGTACGACATGACAGATTTCTGGGATGTAGCATTAGAAAATACGTTCGTTACCGTAATTTCAAACAGGGCGCATATTTGAAAGGCTGTACTGCCCCCCGGCCTAGACCCTCGACTACCTAGGTCCTTCTTTGTTCCCGGCCAATTCTCCCCCGGTTCATAAAGCTCCAACTACTCTTCTATAAGACGATACTTTCAAACTGAGTTTCAATTACCGATATAGGCATATCCAGTACGTGCTAACGACAGCTCAATCCGAATCAATAGGCTATGTGGAAATGTGCTGATCCACATTCGTGATTTAACCCTCGAACTAAGTGCTAGGGCTTGTCAGGGCCAGTCAGGCGTTGCGCAAAGCCTGTTGTGTTGCCCCATATTGAACATGGAATGATACTGGAGACTCTGCAATTCACTCCAGATGACCCCGGAGCCCTTGCATATGCTTCTTCGGCCTTTGGCGACTTTGATCCTCAGGTTAGAGGTGTCAGTCTCGCCATGGTTAATGCTTTGGGTAACTTGTCTCAAATCTATGGCTCGGTAGGTTTATTCTCTCCAGAATATATACTCATTTAGTAGGTAAGAAACATGCTAATGTTTTAATTTTGAGTATCTATTCGCCTCCGACGAGGCTCCAAAGTACCTCAAAGGCTTTGGTGTTATTTCCGGAATGCTTTGTGTCGGTGTCGTCGTCTACACCTTGATCCATATTTGGATCAACCGTGAGGCAAGAAAGTGATGAAGGTAATTGTACATTCAATTTGGTACGAATCTGGGATTTTTTGTATATATGTGGTTAGCACACTGGATACAACTTGTATGAACATATTTTGCATGATTTATGAAATTATCTATTCCTTCTGGGCACATCTATGAACTACCTAGGTGTATATGTACCTATACATTCTTATTAAACTCCTCAATGACACTCCTCGGCCTCTGATACGGCCCCAAACTCTTGAACTCCATATCCAAACCAAAACCCTTGGGCCCCCCAACTCTCAAACCTCTCTCATCCTCCGTCCACAGCGGATGTGCCGCCATAGCAATCACATCCACTCTGAGTCCATATCGCAACTCCTGAGATCCAATAGCCTCCCCATCCGCTCCCAACACGGAGATGAGATCTGGCACTGTACAGATTACGTCGTGTTTTGATGGGTCATCTGCGCTGATTACGTCGTCGACGTACGCTGCGTACAGGAATTCATTTTGGAAGGGGAGGACTATGCAGCGCTTCTCTTTTTCTTCGTCCGTGGATTGGGCATTGCTGGGATTTTCTATTTCGTCGCCGGTTAAGGGTTCAATGGTACAGTAGCCCATGGTGTATCCGCGACTAACATCTCTTTTGACGTCAATAATCTTGCCGCTGTATAATAGCTTTCCAGGTGACGTAGCGAACTGTGCGACGGGAATGATTAGCAGCTAGAATGAGTATGAGGGTGAAAGAAAAGACGTACTATCGACTTCACGATATTAGTCTTTGATCTCCGGGCTTGATGGACCGCTCGGCCGATATACCATGCTTGAGAAACCGTGTTAGGAATACAATATTCCTTGATGATATCGCATCTCAAGGGAACAGCGGCGACGGCAGCTTTGAGACCGAGATTCACACATTGAGATCTCAGCATTCCTTCGACTCTGCTGTTGGATTCGGCATTCTGCGCGACGATGTCAGTGAATACTTTGACATACAATATCAGTTAGTTGAAAACCCACCATCACAACACCGACGTTCTGCTTAGCATCTGCTAAAGTGCAAGGAGTTATCGGATACCCGTAGACATATGGTGTCCCTACAGATCAGAATCAGAATACAATCTCATGCACAATTCAAGTCTGATAGACTCACCATGCTCCATAGTGGGATATGCGCGCCCCATCAGATCGCCATCAATCACAGGAATATCATAGAAGCTGGAAGTTGGAAAGGTTGACATCCCATTGCCACCACCAATTTCATCTGCAATGACTGCCTCAAAGTGCGCGTGTTTTGACAATCGGACTGAGTAATCAATGGCCGTCATGATCTCTGTTCCGGCAGGGAGTCGTTCGCTCGAGACACTTGGTGCGCCGTACCATGATCCAAACACACATACATCGGTGTCCTTCATGTAGTCAGGAGCCACGACTCTCATACGTCCTTTGGATTCGGGAGATCGCAGCCAATGAAGGCACTGAAGGTACTGAAGATACGAAGGTCCTCCTCCGCCTGTGCCGAGGACTCCAGTGCCTGTAGCAATGAATTCAAGATCAGTCGCAGAGAGATACCATACATTGTTCACAACTTCCGGTGTATAAGAATTAAAGTCGGTAGAGGTAAGGTGTTTCGTGGAAGACGCCACAGCTGCGATTTTTGGTGTCTCCGAAGCTGTCTCGCCCTTTACTTTCTGCTCCGATGTCTGTTCATCATCATTCGAAAGCCAGTCTGTGTTGACCAACTGTTCTGATGTCGAGTTCCCTTCGAAATTCGTCATGCCAAGTTTGCCTACAGCCTTGACGACTAATCTTATCGCCTTGTTGGTCACATATTGTAGTGGAATTTTCTCTACCTCGACAACTTTGGCATCATCCTTGTCAGCTCCGCGAGCAATGGCAGCCTGGATAGCTTGATGCTTAGCTGTTTCCACCACAGCTCTCTCGTCTCGGTTCTCTAGGATCTCAATGACATCCACCTCACCCGAAACCTTGGCGATTGCCGCTCCAACTGCATTAGCAGAATCGTGGTGAGGCGGAATGATACACTTGGCGACACCATTAAGAGATTCGGAGCAAACAATGGAACCACCGCCCACCAGCAGGAGAGTCACGGGCAAATCAGAGATCTTCATATCGTCGATGGTGCGTTCAAGAATTCTCTTAATCCTGGCTCGTGCTTTGACAAGCACTGCATTCGGAATATGCTTAACCTTGGATGCGTCACCAATATCTGCATTGCCGCTCGCGACTACGATATCAGTGGATGTCATAATATCACCGCCGAATACCAACGCATCGCTTCCGAGACGGTGACCAACTGAGTCTGGTCCAACTGCTACAGTATCAAGGGCTTCATCTACTCGGATAAGACTGCCTCCGCCAAGCCCTACGGACAGTACCTCGGGGATAGAGAACGCCGTTCTGACACCTCCGACCTCAACGAAGTTTGGCGCCTTCCGGGGAAATCCCGATGGCAATAGAGCGCAAACGTCGGTTGTAGTTCCTCCAATATCCATGACAAGAATTTGGGTATCTGCAGCAATATCATCATTTCCCATTCCTCGATCCAGATTTGCGAGATATGCAGCTCCCGTCAAGCTGTTTGTTGGTCCACTGGCAAATGTCTTGATCGGCAGCTCGGCTGCGGTGGCTGCGTCGGTGAGAGTGCCATCATTCTGCGTCAAGAATAAGGGGCAATGCAGTTGAAGATCACTCATGGCCTTGCAAAAGGCACGGACAGTCTTGCGGGCCAGATTCAGAATAGAGGCATTCAGGATAGTAGCGTTCTCACGTTCTAGAAGCCCAACGTTTCCTATCTTGGATGAGCAGACAACTGACAAAGATGGGTCAAATTCGAGCATCATCCTCTTGCAAGCTTCCTCCTGGGTTCCTTGATGATCCAGGGGTGAAAACACGCCAACAAGCGCCACGGTTGATATGCCGGCCTTTTTGATGTCGGCAACTGTGTCTTCGATCTGCTTGGGAGAAATGGCACAGATTTCTCGTCCGTCTATTTCAAGACCTGTTTAAGTGAGCAGTCAGCTTTCTTGTCCTTGAAGCAACCCGGAACCATTTTCCTTACCGCCATCAAGATAGAAAATCGGTCCTTCCATGATCTCTCGTAGCCGTTGGGGGAAGTCGGTGAAAGGAGGGATCTTTCAACCCGTTCTTGTCAGCAACATATTCTTGAAAGTATAAGGGAAATTCCAAGAATGCTAACAGCTCTCGTGAAAGGCCCACACAGTCTAACCACGGCCACTTTACTGAGCCGACGAGGATCAGCTTCTACGACCGCATTGACAAAGTGTGTCGTTCCAATGGCGACACTTTGAACATCTTTCCGATTAACCTGTGACTTGGCCAATACATTGATAATAGCTGTATATATTCCGGACGTGACATCCGGCGTGGTCGGTGTTTTGCAAGATGCGCAGACACCCCGCGACGAATTGTCGGTAGCTGTCACGTCGATTATAGCACAATCTGTGTTTGTGCCGCCCACATCAACGCCTATTCTGTATGAAGACGCCGCCATGATGATGATACTTCAAGTATTCCTTTCTAGGGCTAGCTCACGACCTCAAAAAGCTGCCAGACGGGGAGCTAGCAAACCTGCTATATACTTATCAGTGGATGTTGGTGAAAGCTGATATTTATCATCGTGGCGCCTCACAAGACGGATTGCTCCGACATCAATCTATTCCTAATCCACCAATCATCCAACAAATAGACCGAACAGCTGCATTGCCTATCATGCATTTTCGAGTCTTTTCGGCAGTTGTGCCGATGTGGAGAACCCATCTTAGGGTTATCTCTTGAAGTCCGTCAATCAGATATGAGCTTTCTTCAAGTCCACCAATCAGAAAAAAAAATTCGTAACCTAGGTAAATGGAGAGATAAGTTAGCGTTATCTATCATCGTTATCAGCTTCATCGTTGGCATCGCGTGAGTTCCCCAAATTATTTATATGAGAAATGGGGAACCAATTGTCACGGCCGTCCGATATGTGCTCTGCTGCTATTGACTGTATCCAATCCTTCTAACCATGTCACTTTTGAAGAGACTTGAGGTCCCTCACGAGGGCGGCACCATTCCAGATCCATGGATCAACAACGATATCAAGCCTGTCGAGACGGGGCGACGAAAATGGGGATTCTGGACGTTTAATTACTACTGTACGTACGGATTGATTTCCCATACTAACAGCCTGCTCGCCGCGAATTTTTGACTTACCACTTTCTCTGATAGGGGTGCTCATCAATTGCAACATCTCGACGTATATGACCGGAAGCTCGTTGATTTCCTTGGGATTGTCCTGGTGGCAGGCTATTATCGCCATCGTCGTGGGAAATATACTCGCCTCTGTGTTTATTGTGCTCAATTCGCTTCCGGGAGCATTCTATCACTGTAAGGACTATCAACTCGTTTTTGACCCGGACCAAAGTGTTGACGATGAACATCTAGTGGGATTCCCAGTAGCGAACAGATATGTCTGGGGAATGTGGGGATCACAATGGGTTGTTTGGAACAGAATCTTCCTCTCAATCAGTAAGTAAAATCTCTTGTCGCTTTTCACTTTCCCGATGCTGACAGCGGTTCAAAGTCTGGTGTAAGTTGCAACAGCTCCTTTTCCTCGCCTCTTGAGCGTTTCCTAACAACAAACAGATGCCTTTCAGGCCTGGATCGGTGGTGAATGCATCTATGTCTGTTTGCAGGCTATCTGGCCTTCCCTTGAAGACCGGATCCCAAACCATATGCCCGCGTCAACTGGCATGACCACGGCCGAGTTCGTGGCGTATATCGTATTCATGGTGATTTCTCTTCCGTTTATCTATGTACGACCACACAAGCTGCAGTTGCTATTCTACATCTCCGCGGCAGTCGTCCTCGTTTTCGAGGTCGTGCTGCTCATCTGGTCGCTCGCCACAATGGGCAGCACCGGGTTTGGGGATACAATATCCACAAATACCAGCTCATCCGGTTGGATGATTGCCTATGGCATCATCAGCACTATCGGTAGTATCGCTGCTGGTATCCTGAACCAGACCGATTATGCCCGTTTTGCGCGAAGACCTCGGGATGCTATTTATGGGCAGATTATTAGTTCTGCACTCTGTGCCATTTCTTGCAGTGTCATTGGAATCCTTGTGACTGCTGCCACGCAAAACCGCTATGGGGAAGCAATGTGGAATTTACCAAATCTGTTGAGTGCTGTCATTGAGACCGGCGGTTCTCGCTCACGCGCCGCGGCCTTTTTCGGGGGTGTGGCGCTCGTAGTTTCACAGATTGGAGTTAACGTTCCTGGCAATGCTCTGTCTGGAGGTTGGTTTCCTTGCCATTTCTTGGTTTGATTATGGCTGACAACCAAAACAGGGTTCGACTTCGCAGCCACCTGGCCGAAATACATCAATATCCGACGCGGTGCCTACCTGACAGTGATCATCTCAATTGCCGCCAATCCGTGGAAGCTAGTGAATACTGCAACAACATTCATAACGGTGTTGAGCAGCTATTCTGTCTTCGTAGGACCCATGGTCGGACTCATGATTTCTTCGTACCTTGTCGTCAATCAAAGCAAGATCAAGGTGCCCGACGTGTTTGTTGGAAATAGAAACAGCATTTATTGGTATACCTATGGAGTCAACTGGCGAGCGGTTGTAGCGGTATGTCTTTTCCTCTGCATGCCGTCGAATCCTTTTCCGTTAAGTCTCTAAATGATTTTCCCGTTACTGACATCTCATGTAGTGGATTTGTGGAGTTGTCCCTTCTCTCCCCGGCTTCATTGCGTACGTGAACCCTAGCGTCTCCGTCCCCATCGGACTGACACATCTGTACTACATCTGTTTCTTGACTGGAATGTCCATCAGCGCCGCTGTATATGTGGCTCTTCACTATGCCGTCCCGGACAAACGACTCCAGGCTTTTGTCAATTCTGCGCCTCCGGCGCGGCAGCTGATGGCAGAGTATCGGGAGTCATATGATAATCCGGATGAGGTATTCCAGGTGGATGTAGCCCATGGAAAGATGGATGACTGAACGCAATTGTCTCTATTATATAGAAGTTGTTCACTTATTACCACTGACCAAGTGCATTTGTGTCCTCGGGTATCGGATAGTCTAGCCACTGATCGAAGCTTAACATGTCCAATGCAACCTCAAAGTCGATAGATGTAGAATCATCGATGGTCATGAACAGATCGTCGACTTCAATATTAACTGTAGTGGGCGCGATCGCACTTTCCGTATGTCTAAAGTCCGACTCCATTGTGGCTGGCTGCGATGTGCGTATTAGAGATGTATCCGCTGTGGTAGCCTTAGTAGAGCCAAGCGTATCATGAGACTGCTTCAAATACTTCTTCGCATGCTCCTCTCCACCAAAAACCGACGCAATCTCTTTTACTAACGATGTGCGCGCCTGGGAGTCTTTGTCCTGGTCCTGCTCAAACAAGTCAAGCATCTTTCGCAACACCTTGACTCCATCAGCCAGCATAGGTCTGAGATCAACTTGTTCCAAGTCCGAAATCACCATGTGAATATCCTGAATCATTGACTGTGACGATAATCCAGGCAAGGAGCGCTCCACTAACAAGAATGCCGCCACAGCTACCGCAGCAGTATAAACCTGGTATTCAAGGGACGTAAATTGCTGCGATCCCAGAAATCCAGCTATATTATTCTCTCGCATTCGCCGATATGGAACGAACATATCTTGCGCAGCCTTCGCGCAGACTATCCAGGATTCGCCAATACGCGCATGAAGAAATGGTCTGTTCAGCCGAATCCGCTGAAGACAGATTCCAATATGCAGTATATTGTGCTGCCAGGTAATAACGTTCATGCTTGACACGTGTCGAGTGCTAAAATCGTTGTTGACTTGAAAATACCAAGGAAATCTGGAGACGACGTCTTGAATCTGGCGATCGATTGACCGGACATATTCATACGACGATGTATAGGCACCATTGTCTTCAAATATTCGACGGAAGATGATATAAACCTCAATGTGCGCAATACTAGAACTCATGTCGGTGATTTCCTCCATGGGACGTGGCGTGATTGTTGTTTCGGTCACATCAATGTCGTTACAATGAACTGGCTTTGGTACCTCAGAGGATGAAGGGTGGATTAAAGGTGGGCGTCCTAGGCACATAGCCTGATAACTGATAAAATGTCAACACTGAAGTCTGGATAAGACGGAATCACATACCAATCATCAATTATGAGCTCCCACCAGATACGACGCCTAAGTTCAGTATCAAGGCAATTTTTGCCAGGTCTGTTCTTGTCTAACCCGATAGCTTGGGCATTTCGTACTGCTTGACCGAGAGCTCTAGATTAAGACCAAGACAGACGTTAACAAGAAATGAATAACAAGAACAACATGAAAGTACGACCAGAAAGCACACAACGAAAGAGCAATGTGTAGCATACGTACGAGTTCAATATCTCATGTTGCTTAGTCTCCAGCCAGTATATCTGAGTGCACAGAAACACCTGCAACTGCGTCAAAGTTGGCTTCAATTCATATTCGCCAGCATGTAGCGCCTGGCGAGATGCTTGATGCCAGACATGGGCCGAGTCACGACCTATCGGCTTCTCCATGCCCGACACTTCCATATATTCTTTAGACCTCATGAGCGCAGCCAAGGAAATGACAGTTAGCAACAAAGCTAACCATATGAGATCAATTTCGGTCGCATTGCACAACCAAAATGCATCATATTGGCGCTGAAAGCTCGGGACATGGATAGCGTGATACATGAGGTCGATATTCTCTACATAATATGATACAAGCTTGTCGCACAGTTTTCGGGGTGGCAGAAGTGAGGCTAATTGCACCTTCCAGAATAATTTGGAGTCGATAGAGCGAGGTATCGGCGATGACGAATTGGCTCTCGCTTCACTTGAGGTAGGCATGAAATGGGGAAGCAGGAAGGGCAGCGTAAACCGTGAGGGGAGAATCATCGTCGTATATGCAGGGTCCAGGCGATTGTTTGCTTGACAGAGTTCCACGAGCTGATTTATTGAGTATCGTGTGGGAAAACTCATGATTTCAAGCATAGAGTCGCCTCCTAGCTTTGGCGACGCCGGAAAACATCCCGGCGCAATGCTTGGTGGCGATTGTCGCAACGTCACGCGCGCCGAAGCAGATGGCGCAGGGTTCTCCTTGCATTGATTCTCTCTCTGGTATCTGATGCAGCTTTGGCAAGGAATTTGGCGATCACATTTCAGCTTATGCTTCCTGCAGAGATAGCAACTGAGCGTGCGCCGGTTGGCGGGTTTCCGTTTCTTCTGCTGAGACACAACATTTCGACTGGATACTGAATGTGATACATTCATTTTATTTATTAGTCACAATCCGATGTAAAATGAAGGCTATATCAAAGCACAGGTGCGTAGACATCATCAAATGAAGGGTTGTTGAAAGGTAACAATCCAGAACATCAAAATAAAGTTTCGGCTTGTCGCCGGTACAGTACATAGTAGGGTTATTAGGGTCATTAGTTTATTAGGGTTATTAGGGTTACTTATGATACGCCTAACTTGACTTGTGAGAGTCTTTTATTTGATTTCTAACAGATGTAATGCTCAGATTTACTAGGTATTCTTCTGAGCCGACACTAAGGAAACATCAACAAAGATTAGCTATCTTTGCAGAACTTCATTTCCTTAATCACATCATTTGCATACAAGGCTTCTTTATCAATTTGTTGAAATAGAGTGCATGATGCCTCAATAGTCATGTGGATGGGAGAGCTGTGAAAAACTGGCCGCACAGAGATCAGGGGCCTGCTTGCTGTGTGACAAACACTTCTGCCGCACACATCGCCAAAACCCATGGCACAAATGCCCAAAACCAGAGGTAATACAATAAATAAAAACATCAATACTAAAAGCACCGCTCATGCTAATCAATTAGGAAAATTGGGAATCCTACTCTGCTCAATATGCAGCTACAGAGGCTCATCACATGGATGAATTATGCCAAAGTATAGATTGTTTTAAATTGTGCTCCCGCTCATCAATCCTTAGAGAAGGTATCCCATGCACTGTTGACTTGTCCTCTGAGAGCTTGTCTGCCATGATGGGCAACCAGAACTGCCATGCCGAGATCACCTTCAATGACAATGTCAAATGGCTTGCTCGTTTTCGCCTAGTGAGGACACCATCTCCGCCGCCAGGAGTCCGTGATTGGATACTTCGAAGCGAAGCCGCCACCATGACTTATCTCCAGCAGCAGACTTGCATTCCCACACCCAAAATCTTCGATTGGGCATGCGAATCCGATCCAGGGAACCCATTTGGAGTTGGCTATATTCTGATGGAAAAGCTAAATGGAAAGTCCCTGGATTGGCAAGCGGCAACTCCGGGGCAGAAAGAGAAGGTCATGCAACAGTTGGTTGACATATTTCTTGAGATTGAGAAGCATCCCTTTAAAGCACTGGGATCATTTTTCTTCTCGGCGGAAGACGACGTTATAGACATTCAAGGTCTCGCACATCAGTCAACATGGCAGGTTGGAAAGGGTCCACTTGGTCCATTCTCTTCCTTTCTAGAGAGGTCTCAGGCTATGCTTGAGTCCTATCTTGCAATAATAGGCAGCGGTGAGATTCATCCCTGCTGTCCAGTAGAGACCTACCTTGTCCATCGATTTCGCCAGGATATTGTTGGAGCTCTCTCAGAAAACATCTCACCAGATGATAAATTCTTTATCAAGCACCCTGATGATAAGGGTGACCACATTCTAGTCGACGACCGCTTTAATATCGTGGGAATCATAGACTGGGAATGGACTCAAACAGTCTCAAAGGCGGAAGCATTCTGTTCTCCATGCATGATGTGGCCGGTGGACGAGTTCTACAACGGCTCTAATAAACTAGCTGCGGATGAATTGCAGCTAGCTGCCATATTTCAGCAAAGGGGACAGCAAGGCTCTTGTGAAATGGAAAGATGATGAGTTGCTCCTCAATTTGTTGAAGTTAGAATAAAGGAGCCGGGTAAGGGGGACCAAATCATAAAGAGAGTGGATTTAACTGGCATGCAGAGCATAGGAAGAAAAACAGGATACTGGGTGACAAGGGATTCTCATGTAGTCACTGCTGACAGTTTGAGATTCGTATGTGTAGATATTGCAAAGGCTAAGAGATTGTGAGGTTGTAAATGCACTTGATGGGCTTCGAGTTGAGGTTAACCTGTTTCGATAACCTAACTGCTCGAAAATTTACACCTGGAATCCTTCCGAAAGTGATTAATCTATCGTAGAATGTAGATGAATGGCTGGTTTGTCCCATCTCGCATTCACATTCCCGCCGACTATCATATTCCACCGCATGACCAGCCGCTTAGAATTCAGATTGAAGGTCCCCTGATCGCCATACAAAGACTTCTACCACATATTCCGGGAGGACTTCTGTTCGTTATAACTAGATTCTATTGCATTAGGGTTAGTGACTTGTATGTACGGGATAATATCGGGCCAAAACTTGGCCTGTGAGGCTCTTCTATTCTAGATACACGATAGTATATAAGTTCCGAAGCAGGTCTAGTACGTTCTAGGCAGCTACTTTCTCCTTCCAAGCCAACACTGCGCCGTAAAATCACGTATCGTCTCCTCAAATTTACGACACTGATACCCAAACTCCCTCGCCGCAGTCTCGCCATCTAAACTAAGTGTCTCATCAATAACCTGATCCTCCAATCTCACTGTATAGCGCAATTCAGGGAATGCGGAAACCATATGCTGGGCTGCAAGGGCATATGACCACCGGTCCAGTGAAGCGGGTGTATACCTCTTGCCGCCGGCTTGCTTTCGAAGAGCAGCCTCGACATGGGCAGTTGCTAGATCTCGAACATCGATCCAAAAAGGTACACGGGCTGTAGGTAGTGGACTCAAGCCCTGCGCAATTTCCCAAAGAGCGGCGTTCGACTCGTTCAAATGGTCTAGACTTTTGATTGGGTGAGATATAGGTCCGAAGACCATGGGTGGGCACAAAGTGACGATATCAAAATGCGGTTTCTTGTCTTTGATAAAGTCCCAAGCTGCTAGTTCGGCATATTTCTTTGATCCGCGGTAGGCGACGACGGGTGTCGATTTGGGATTCGCGGCCTCCTCGTACGTTAGGGGATTCCAGTCTGCTGCTGTATAGGTAAAACCTGGAGGTCCTGTTCGGTTTATGTCTACTACAGCGGCGAAGGAGGAGGTAATGACGACCCGCTGGATGCTGGGAGCGGCCGAGGCTGCTTCAAGCATGGAGCGGACGCCGTTGATTGCTGGGATGATGAGCTCTTTTTCGTTGTCTGTGATGTCGTAGTTGAATGGCTATACGAAGTCAGGTCAAGAGGTCCTCTCTATTTTATTTTGATTATTGGCGCAGTGACGGTGACATACGCTGGCAACATGAATAACTGCATCAACCCCTTTGACAGCTTCAGTCAAGCCTCCCGGATTCTCAAAATCTTGAATCTGCACAAATTCCAATTTGTCCGCGTATTGAGGTCGGGCACGAAGCATCTCATCCCCTTTGGCAAGTGAACGAGTTGCCCCTCGTACTTTGAGGCCTCGTGCAAGTAGTGTATCGACGACATGTGCACCGATGAAGCCGGTGGACCCAGTCACCAAGACGAATTCACTATATTCGTCAATCTTCTTCCTCTTTTCTAAAGATAGACACAGATTACTCACATCTTTGAAGCCATGGCGATTCTCTTGTAATCAATGAAAATGAATTTTAAAAGAAGAAAACCTTGGAAGATGCATAGGCAGATCTCCCCGCAATATTTATACGGCTAAATGCCCGTGAGCCAGGTCGGCGTTTGCTCCGAGACTGGGCCCTGATTCACTTCCAGGTTGACAGATTGATTCATGTCAACATCCATGGGTTTCTATTAAGCTTCTCTCGTATGACGAGAAGCTCTCATCCAGACAGACGATATGGTCATCCAATTGGGTGATACCTCTGGCTATTTCGTTGACATAGATATGCAGGACTAATCATAAGCACCTCAAACATCTATCAGCTTCATGCTAGCCCATTTGTGTCAATCACATCAAATTTACTTTCAACTGACTCGCATTGTGAGACGACAATTGCCTGTGATGAGCCGAAACAATGTCCATATAGTAGCCCTAACCGTAGCCCAACTTCTCACTTGAATATTTCTCCTCTAGGTAAGAGAAGGCTATTTCATTCCACAAAGTACTATACTTTATTGACCAAACAAAGGATATTGCATTTCTAGTAAACGCTCGATGGACGTTTGGCAACTAGATGACGCTCAAAACGCTACATATTCCTCCCAGTATTATATCCACAAACCCTTCAGAAATCTCCTTTCGAGCTTGGACTCCGCGCGACATGAACTCTACTGGGATGCCCTCGGGAATTAAACACGTCAGACATTGGTGAACCAAGTCAGCCATCATTTGTCCCGCCGAAAAGGGGAGATATGTTGCCGCCATCTCCACAAGTACACTGTGCACATTTTTGGGAACTCGAGTGACCCAGGGAATACTCGTTGGAGGCAGATCTAATGGCTCGGGTAGCAGCTTGAGACTATGGTACATCCTCTGGTATGATTGTGATACGGTTGGTCCTGCATCCGAGTTGATCACAAGGGGATCCCACATGAGTATCTCTAACATGCAGACACCTAAGCTGTAAATATCATGGCCGATACAATACCCCTCCTCCGCCACGCTCATCTGTCGAGTTGGATATTGGTAAATGGCATTTTGCCAACTGGACTCTCCAGCCATAACCGTCGGATGCCCAGAAACAGGTCTTGCGAGGTGCCAGCCGGACAGATATAGTCGTGGGGGTTCACCGGTATAGGAGAACTTTTGGGGAAACAAAAGTATGTTATCTGGTCGAATACTCTTGTGCACCAAGCCCAAAGTATGAGTCTGTAAAACGGCCTCGGTAAGTTGACGACAAAGATCAACGCGGAAGTTGAGAGATGGTTTCACCATCGGGCTGGAGGTATAGAAGTTCTTCAGAGTGTACATGCAGTGATTATCAGGGTTGCTATCTGCAAAGGGATAAGAGAAAACTAGCTGATATTCATCCTCTTCTGGGTGATCCCGAAAACCTATTAATGGAAGAATGCCGCTGTAGGTAGGCTCTGCTCTTAGGAGCCTGTTTGATAGAGACTGCAAATCTTGGCGGGTATCATATTTTCTCTTTCCTGGTTCATAGAATTTGGACTCAAAGACGAACAATGCGACTTGAGACCTTTTCCCCGGCGAAGCCCGTGACCCTCGCGCAATAAATGTCGTATCATTGAGTTGGATGCGAGTTTTCTCCGCGTCGACAGTGAGGCGGAAGTCTATAGTTTCCAAGAAAGGGTTACCAATCCCAGATGTCGAGATCTCGCGGAAACTCATGATGAGACCGTGAAATTCCGCGATATCTCGTTTACTCTGCTCTACCTTGTTTCTCAGTTCTTTCGACTCATTAGCTCTCCGTAAGAACCAAGTCCTGTTCGGTTTTTGAAGAACAGTATCGACGAGATTATCAATCTCATACAGCTGTAAACGGATCCTCTCGAATATTCTCGCAATCCGGTCCTTCTGCTCGGATAAAATGGCATTATCTTCCAGAACTCGCCGAGCAAGTGTTATATCGGCGTAAAGTTGTGCTCGGCTGTCATCAGTACCGAACGATCTGAGATCACGGGCTAGAGTGGCTAGAGCCTTGTAGTTGTCTCGCTTTCTAACTATGCTGTCCCAGGTTTTGAATATGCCATCGATAGTCGGGGGTGCGGCTGCAACAAGCCCCAGAATTGCAAGAGTCTCAGCCATCATAGACCAGCTTCATATGGTTCTACCGCTAAACGAATATGAGTTTAGAAAAAGAGCGTGAACACTCAAATGCCATTATAACAACACCAACAGCTGAGAAAAGTTATCTATCTACAGGGAGTCTGGCGGGGTAGCTTCGCCATTGACAGCGGACGAATAAGGCTTGCATGACTACTTCTTACATATACGAGTAGGGCTTGCATGATTGCGTCTTACATGGCAGCCCTCTATTGGACAAAGTCAGACGGCCTGTTCAGGCACTAGTTATATTTGCTTGTTGAGGATCACATTTACCTTACTAAAAAACTTTTATAGGTCCGAACAGCGGTTGATTTCTACCAATTCCTAGAAAGAAGGAGCAAGCAACTCCGATCGCCATGGGAGACGATTATAAAATATATGCACACCGGGATGACATTCTGTTGGATTGGTGGGTTTACTCCGGCCAATCCTGAGTTATAAAGAATCCGGCGGTAGTTTTTACAAGGACGATCA
>JAMAFX010000339.1:0-20329 GCA_023625875.1 Trichocomaceae sp. PYS4502 | reverse complement strand
GGTGGCATATTGACGCGTTGAATTTTGTAGTATTATGATAGAACGCGTATTCGGGAAAAAGTGGCCAGCTCGGTTACGTGGCCAGCTCGGTTACCGATTACGTTACGTACCTAGGTAACTAACTAAGAAATGATTTGCTACTAAAAGTGCGTAGAAGCCTAAGGCATCACATTTACATACTATTCTGTCCTAGCCTCGAAACTAAACAAACACCACTTCTGAGGCTGACAGATGCAACATAACGATATGACATGATATTCATGTGTCGCGCTGCTAGCCACTAGGCCTATGCCATGTCCACTGCAAAGAGAAGCCTAGAATTAATCTTCACAGATCCGCTAACCCAGCCCAAGCCGAAGAGGCAGCAGGTATCAAAAGCTTGCGAATGGTGTCGCACTCTTCGTATCAAATGCGACAGCCGCTTTCCGTGCAGTAATTGTCAGGCTAAGGGGAGGACGTGTAATGTCAGAAATACGAATTCGACGCGCACCTTTTCGGAGGCTTTGAAGTAGGTTTGAAACCTAGAAAATAAACAAAAGAAGGAAATAGCTACGTAGATAGAACGGGGCTATGCTAACGTCAGTTATATAGGCGGATTGAATCTCTTCAGGATCGGATTGAGGACCTGGAGAAACAGCTCGAGACGGCTAGGGCGCAGGCTCATGATGTTGTCTCGAATAGGGGATCTGAGCGTGCAATTCTACAGGTGGACAATTCGCAAGAGCGAGACTCAAGTGCAAGCGGACGCAGACGCCGAAATGTAAAACGTCTGGAGTCCATTCACATACGCACTGCCAAACAATCCCATTGTTATGGCCAGTCCTCGTCATTCTATTTCATAGGCAGACTGAGCTCCTACCTCGGTATAACGCCACATCAACTGACGCCCGGTGGATTGATGCAACTTGACTCGGAAAGTCGAGCGCTCTCCAAGGGACAAAACGACACAAATCTACTATCTGCACAGTCAGACGTACTAATCACCGAGCAATACCTCTCCCGAAGCCAGGAAGAGTATTTCCTCAGCCTATTCTGGCCTTGTTATAACGTCTATTACCCGATTGTAGACCAGGAGCACTTCAAGAACCACTACCAGTCACTGTGGACGGGCCAAACCACCCGGAAACCATCAGCGCTCGTCGATATACTCCTCGCCATATGCATGCAGTACGCAGACGCGCTTATGCCGCGCGACTATCCAGCCTTTCGCGCAAACATCGAAGGAGTTGTCAACGTCAATATAGACGCTGTTGGCACCGGCCGAAAATTTTATAGGAGATGCCAGCTGCTCTTAACCGATGAACTTGACGGGCCGTCTAATACCACGCTGCAATGCTATTTTTTCTCTGTTATCTATCTCTCGAATGCGTCCTGCCACAACGTCGCGCATAGCCATCTGGCAGCGGCGGTCAGAACGGGTGTGGTTCTAGGTTTGCATTGGCAGCCGTCGGAGACTCTGTCGCGGGATCAGGTGGAGTTCAACCGCAAGCTTTGGTGGACTGTGTACGCGCTGGAAATTAAAGTTGCGATGGATCTGGGACGGCCGCTGGCGGTTGATTTGTCCGAGGTGACTTGCCACGTGCCGGAATGCCACGAGGATGATGCACATATACATGAGGGCACGAACGGGTCTGGCGCGAACGGGTCTATGGCGAATAAGCACTATGTTCGGTTAATGCTTGCTGGTCGATCGGTCCATGCTGCGTTTCAGAAGAAGTATTCTGAGGTTCTCGAGGAATGCAATACCAGCAGCCAGGATAATTTCGACGACATTAATAACCTATATAGCAAACCCGAAGCACTTGAAAAACTAGCAGCAACCTTTGCATCATCGGTCCAGCCTTTGCATGCATGGCGGCAGGAGGTCCCTGAACTACTGAAAACGAAAAGAGTGAACGGCGGCGAGCCTCTATCGACGGATAGAACGCCGCTCAATCTCAAACAACATGTCCCATTAGGCATGAGCCGATGTCGTCTATTCCTTGAGCTTCTATATCACAACGTCTGCATGAATCTATACCGTCATTTTATCTGTTTCTCTCATCCTCTTCCTCCTCCCCCTCCCGACAGTAATATGAATACGAACACGGCGACGCCATTTATAAACGTAAATGCAAACGCAGCATCCAGCCACGCCATCACGATAACCAGCATCATACATCAAGCACTGAAACAATCTAATTTCCTAGCTGGTTTCCACGAGGCTTTCCAATGGCAATGGAACGCAACTATAACACTCATAGGCTTCCTATTGTCAGCGTCCCCCAATGCCGCCGCCAACGGGAACTTGGTAGCATCCACCCGGAAGGCGCTGAAACTGGCTATACAGGTTTTTGATATTATTGGGAAGTATCTAGGTATAGCCTGCAGTGCGGCTAGGGTTACGCGCGATCTGTTTGCGAGGGTAGATCGGTTGAGTTCTTCCTCGCGTAGCAAGAACGTCTCCATTATTATGAGTGAGGTGCAGACTACATTGAGTGGCTTCTCGTCTGGGCATGTCAACGCTAGCGCATATACGACAGATCAAACTGGTTTGCGTTTGAGTACATGGGATACGGGCGAGAAAGCCGAGTTTGCTTCTTCGTGGGCGACTTATCTGGGAGAGGAGGATGCTGTTCGATGCTGATATAGATACTCTACATACTGGCCGGCCGGTCGTTCTGTAATTATTTCCAGGAGTACTCCGAGCACAGCTCACTATCCGTGATACGTGATACGTGATACGGGTGTACATAGTATTGTTCCAAGAAAAGGAATCGGATTACCGAATACGGCAGCTGATCCAACCTGGCAGTATGCAGATTACAAGTAATACAGCACTAAATAGTGTCAATGTACTAGTAGATCACACCATATCTACAGAGGATTAAGTATTGACGATCCCCTCCGCCCCGCATATTTCTCCAAGCCACCAACTTCGGAACACGAGACACTGGACACTGGACAGCTACGTAGCTGTGCCTGTTGTAACGCCAAGTTGAGTAACCGTATTACATTGGTCGGTTTAACAAGGTGCCTGCTGAGTAAACTAAGAATTGTTTGGACACAATGGTGGTCTCTGTGGGCATCCTTTCGATTGGGGATATGGGCAGGGGTATTGGATCTTTGCTCAAAGCCGACCCAAAATATGAGGTCTATACAGTCACCGCTAATAGAAGGTACGTAGCTAATAACTATTTGTGCTGTCTCGTCTTGCCGTTATTTATGCTCTAATCGCTTGCCTACAGTCAAGACACCCTTGACCGGATCCGGGCAGCTCACATCACAGCACTGCCTACAGACCAGGATCTAGTCATTCGATCGGACTACATTCTGTCAATCGTGCCACCGCGGGATTCTTTAGCCATCGCACGCCGTATTTTGGATGCAATCCAGCTTCCGGACACACTTTCCAAGCGTGCAGAGCGGAAGGATGCGTCCCCAAAGCTGTATTTCTTTGATCTAAACGCTGCTGCTCCGCGGCTCATGCGAGAAATCGAGTCTCTAACCCGCAGTATCTCGCTATCTTCTTCTTCTTCTTCTTCTTCTCCCGCGTCAGATGGATCTATCATCCATTTTCTCGACGGCGGCATCATTGGCGGTCCGCCCACATATAATGCCGCAGACGATACATGGAAGAAGCCCAGCATTGTTCTATCCGGGCCCGTCGACAGCCTCCCTCCAACCTTCACGGACCTAAGCAAAACGCTCAACATGAAGATAGTCGGGCCCAAAATCGGGTCTGCGTCGGCACTCAAGCTCTCCTTTGCATCGCTGACCAAGGGCCTGACTGCCCTGTCTCTGATGTCCTTTGCAACAGCGCAGTCGGAGGCGGTGCTGCCAGAGCTACTGGAGCATCTGAAGGAGTACTCGCCCAAGACGGCGGCGCTGACTACGGGAGGAGCGGTGAGTATGGCGCCCAAGGCGTATCGGTGGGTGGATGAGATGCGTGCAATTGGGGAGGCATTTGATGCAGAGGGGCATTGGGATGGGCTGGGAAGCAGTGTTTATGGAGCGTTTGCAGAGGTGTATAGGAAGGTGGCAGAGGACACGGTGCTGGGGCAGGAGAAGATAGGCAAGCGACAGCGCGGACAGACCGCAGAAGACGTTGCCGAGATTGTGGCCCAGGCTAACCGCGGCAAGCCGAGTATATAGTTCAAACTTGATGAAGCTTGACTCCTGACTCCTTATACAGCGCATCGTACACTGTACAGTATGTACGATGTAATGTGTAACTATATAGTACACAGCCGGCGCTGTTACCTAATTGAATCCACGTCGTGCAGCTGCTAAAGTGTCTAAAAGGGTCTGATGCTACCTCAATATAAGAAAAGCAGCAGAGGTAATTTGTGTCATACTGCAAAAAAATACGCAAATCATGTATAAAAAATACATATGCCGTAATGGCGTTACGCCTGCCCGTTCCCGGCCGCTGATTGGCCCGTGCCGTGTCGCTGAATCACGACATTTCCCCATTCCATGAAACAATCGACCAGAACGGTTTAGCCGGAAGTGTGTTGTTTTACCTGCTGGGGATGCATTGACGATGGCCCCAGGCATCGAAGTCGAATGGCTGTCCCTGTTCCACACAGGACGTAGTATTCTTGTTCTTTTTCTTCTTCCTTCTTCCTTCTTCCTCTCCTTCTACTCCTTCTACTCCTCTTCCTGCATCGTGCTTCCTCAGCTGCGTATTGTATGTCGCCAGCCGATCGGGGGATAACGTGATTTCGCGGTTCTCGTGCCAGCAAGCTATAGTGTGGACTGTATCAAAAGAAAAAAAAAAAGGCGGCACAGAATCTGTAGCTTTGCATTCATCTCGAGAATCAGTTTTATTGCCATGGCTGAGGACCATCCAAGTCGTCACCAGCAACAGCCGCCGCCGCATCACCATATCCCGACGACCCAGGATCCTCTGAGCTCTGTCCGTCTGCAGCATTTCAACTATCTGGCGCCTGCTGCCAGTAGCCAGCCGTCTCAGCAGCAGCAGCAGCAGCAACAACAGCAGCAACAACAACACCAGCCGCCGCCGCATTTCCCGTCTGCTGCAGGCCAGGCGTCTGAGAGACGGCATTATTCTTTTGATACGGATACTGAATCTCAGCGGTATCCGTTGAGTCATGTGCCTCCCGTGGACTATGATCAGACCGAGGGTCTCGGAGGGGTCTCTGTGAGCTCGTACGACAGCATTGATGACGACCGTATTGATCCTGCGATGCGTGGGTATCCTTATCATGGTGAGATTCCTCTTAATTCTTTCCACGATGATGTATCTTAACATACATATGCCTATAATCGGTGTATACGTAATCGTGTGTACTTAGTATATACTTAGTATATGCTATTGTGTCAAAAAACGAATATAGCTACATAGCTTAAAGTTTTTCTTTCTGTTTGGTCTTCTCTATACTAACACACACTGCAGGCGAAAAACCAATCAATTACCATGCCCCCGACCACGGGATTCCATATATGGCATCTCCCCTCTACCCGTCAAATTCCTCATATCCCGTGGAAGATGCAGCAGCAGCAGCATACGCACGCGGAGGCGGAGGCGCAGGCGGAGGAGGAGGCGCAGGCGGAGGAGGAGGAGACCGCACACCATCCGATATATCATCATCCATCTCTCCCCCCAACGGGCAAATCGGCAACAATAAATACAGCACCATCCCGCCGGGCGAGCGACTGGCTCGAGCACTCAGCATTGAAGAACAGTCCCGCCTCGCCGTAGAAGAGGACAAACGCCGCCGAAACACAGCTGCCAGCGCCCGGTTCCGCGTGAAGAAGAAACAGCGTGAACAGGCCCTGGAGCGTGCAGTGCGGGAAGCTACCGAGGTCAAGTCGTCGCTGGAAGCGAGAGTTACGCAGCTGGAGATGGAGAATCGGTGGTTGAAGAACCTGCTAACGGAGAAGAATGAGAATCTCTTGTCTCGCCTGGCGGCTTTGCAGCCTTCGTTGGGGTCGTCGTCGGCAGAGGCTGCTGCGGAGGACAAATTGGATGATCCTCATCATCATAATCATCAGCATCAGCATCCCTTGTCGTCGTCTAGTACTCTGTTGACTCCTTCTGAGCAGCAACCGAAAAAATCGGATTCTTCCAGTGCCACGTCCCAGAAACCCCTCAAGCCGAAACCCACGGATGGCGTCGGGACTGATGATAAGAAGTAGCTAATTGCACTACCTACCATCTATACGTTCGTCGAATCTTCATGTGGGATATATTATTCTTCCATTGCTTGGTGCTGTACCTACATATCATTTTTCCCTTTGACCTGAGGAGTTGGCGTGTGTTTATATATCATCAGGTCTTACGAATTCTTAGTTTGCTCTGTGTGATCGATCATTCATCATTTTCGTTTATTTTATTTTTTTCGTCATTTGCTTTCGAATGTTCAGGACGAGATGGTACTGCCTCGTTGTTTTCGGTCTGGTTTTTTGTATCAGTAATGTGACGACGCTACGACAATGCGAAGCAGACGGACATAGTCCTGGTCTCTGCCATCCATCTAATCAACTTTCTTCTATTGTGATCGTAATATGCGGAGTTAAAACCCTAGCATACTAGTTGATTACTCAGTCTAGCATACTGGTTGATTACTCGGGAATAATAAGTTAGAAGCGTCATATTAATAATTAGTTATTAGGCTAGGAAATGACAAAGCAAAAGACTGCTGACAGACAGAGGATGACTAGATCCATCTGCGTCATAAGATCGTACATGAAAAACAATAAACATAAGATCAGTTGTTGAGACTGACACAAGTATATAAACAAAAAGGAAAAGAGGAAGAGAAAGGAATCGTCCAAAACGCCTGTCTTGTTTGGTTGGTTGCTCTGTTCTCAGAATTAAGTGGAGCTAACTTATAGATCATAAAGAGTTGTTGTTAGTTTCGGTTTGCGAATGAATAACAAAAACACATCAAAACTTATTGACACCGAGCTCGTAATTAATCGATTAATAAAATATATTGATCAAGCTGCGACAGGCTCGCGTTCTTCGGCGCGTCCACGGATTTCTCCATTGGCTCCGCTGTGCGCAATGCTTCCATCATCCTCCACAATGCCATCCTCGCTCACATCGTCCTCGTGGTAGCCGGGATGTTGGTCAGCCGGAACCCAGCCGTCTTGGTCCTTCAGCGAGGGGTCTTGTTCGACCTCATCACGCTTGATGTTGTTGCGGCGTCGTTGAGACAGCGTGCGCGATCGTGTGGACAGGTTGGAGCGAACAGCTGCGCTAGAAGAGACCCAATTGGTGAGGGCATCCTCGCAGTCCTGAATAATAGCCTTGCTTGCCTCGTAGCCGTCGTATGCCTGGCGCGTTTCACCGGGAGTAACGGGGGTGTCATCGACGAGCTCTAGCAGATGCTTGCCGTAGCCAGCAATAATAGCAACCTTCTCGCAGTGCTCGCGGAGAGCGTCAAACTGGTAGCTAAAAGCGGCCTTCAGCTTCTCGCGGGTGATGTTTGACAATTGAGCTTCGGCAACCAAGGACTCGGCTTCAGCGCGGACCAGCTCTTGCTCCAGAACGACGATGCGCGGTGAGTTGGGGTCTTTGTACTTGAGTTTGGCGATTTCGTCTGTAATTTTTTGTTTGCCTGCATTTACTGTTAGATACGATGCTTTATTTGTATTCTTCATTAAGTAAAGAAACTTACGGTCTCGGCTCGGCTGCACGGAAGCTTCAATGTTGCGAATACTCTTAATGGTAAGACGGTATTGGTCGTACCGGTCGACAAACTGGTCCTCCAGTTCACCAATCTCATAAATCAGCACTCCGAGCTTATCCGTGACATCAGAAACATCGTCATCACCGGCTTCGCCCCAGGTAGAAAGTTGTTGCTGCCCAAAAAACGTTAGCATTGTTTGACATCAAGACAAAGAAAAGTAAAGCCATACGGCAACCTCCATCCTTTCCCGTCCAACCAATTCCATACTCCTCATGACGTTCTTCTCCATCTTGACGAGCTGGGTAAGCTTCTTCGACAGATCCGGGCCAAAGGCTCCCGCGGCATTCTTGCGGAATGCATGGCCTATACGAGCCATCTCGGTTAGCATCGAGTGTGGTTAGAGCTTAGCTGCGACTGTGGCTTTTCTGCCGAGTGATCTCTTCGGGATATTGATAGGAGACGCCAGATCGGACAATTGAAAGAGACCCGAACTGGACTCGACTCACCAAAGTTGCTCCGTCCAAACAAGCGACCAGTCTTGGTGCTGGACGGTGGCGGGGGAGGGTTCTCGATTTGCGAGGCAGTCGGCGCACGCGACTGGCGCATGGAGTAGGTGCGATGCATGGCTGCGGGCGGGAGTGCAGGGAAGGACGGAGTTGCAAATCGACCTCTAATTAATGGACGAAGGATGTCGTTGTCGTAAGGATAATAAGTTAAGATTCTTTTTTCTTTTTCCTTTTTGTCTTTTGGTCCTTTTTCTTTTCTTCTTTCGGAGGTTCGACAGGAGGTGACGTGAATGTGACTACAAGCGGGGAGAGGCCGGAAGAAGGTCCAAGTCAAAGGCTCCGACCGTGCTAGTAAGTTACGTAGCAGACACACACACACGGACACACAAATTGCTGGCAACTCTCGGCTGGCTGGGGGAGACAGAGCAGAAATGGAGATGGAAAGTGATGAGACACGGAGAGAGGCAGAGTCGAAAATACGATTGCGGAAGTCGCATGCAGCGCAGTTAGTGGCTTAGTGCGCTTCCTTATATAGATAATAGCCAAGACTTCACTACGTAGTTCCCTAGTGACGTCGTCTGCTCGATGCGGCAGGAAGCACCCGCTGGCTGCTGATTGGCCCGTCTTTTGTGCATGATTAATGCGCGTTGTTCACGCTTTATCCATTCTCTATCTCGATTCTCTATAGTATTTTTATTTTTTATTTTTTATAATTTATTATATTTATATTTCTGTGGGTTGGCTTATAAATCCAATAAATCAACGTACTTGCACATCAGATGGTACTCCAAGTACTATGGTCAAATGTGTTCGATTGTCTGTCTCCTTCCTCTGAGGCACCGACGCGGTTTCATATAGCCCTTGCTTGACGAGGTCACGTGTATCTTCACGTGACCTCTCTTCGGTTCACGTCGGTGCTAGGATCTCGATTGCACATATAAACCAACAATTTCTTTATAATTAACTTGTTATCTAATTTATTAATTGGAATCTCGAGTGTGCCACGTCAACTCTACTTGTCCTCAAGTTACATAGCTAGGTATATACGCAGATACATGCAATCCTCAAAGTCCAGCGTATCCATATTCAAAAAGAACACGGGGAGAACATTAAACATAAATGACAACGTTATTGTCTTCTTACCACCTGCTTCAGCAATCTCCAGAATATTTATTGGCGTCTCAGGAGGGTTGTATTTCAATAGGTCCAGAATTTGAAAGTATTCTAGTCAATCACAGCGTACTATAGCAAGTATAAAAGCGGTCAACTTCTAATGCACTGTATGTACTATTCTGGGTCGCAATGCCACGCTAGGACCTCGGGAGTTTCCTGGAGCTTTTGCTAAAAGTCTCAATTTTATGATCATTATATCAAGTCTCCAAGAATTTATATACGTACTAGTGCTTACTACTTAGTACCTGATCATTGTCTGCCAGTCCATTTCATCCACGAAGGTTAGGGCTTCGTCTTATCAATTCGGGCATGTACAAGTCGCCGAATAGGTACTCTTTTCCCCACCATTTTTTAGCGGATATCAAACTCTATCGTCCAATGTTCGTAAGACTTGTTTTCTCTGCTACCGGGAAGATTATCCTGCTAATTTTTAAAACTTGCGATATCTTGCTTATTTCTGGTTGAATAAATTACTCCATTGGGAAAGCAGCCCAGGGTTCTCTGGACGACGGTTGCAGCGGCACTGGCCCTTGGATATGTATGTCAGAAGCATCGAGTTGGATTTCGGGGATTCAGGGAAATTTCGTGCCTGCGGTGCAGAGGACGCAGGGGATGCTAGAAATGGAGGGCCTGAGGCAACAAATTTGACAACCATGTTGCCACGTGTTAGTGATTTGCCTGCAGATCTACACAGATTAATTGCTAATTAAGATGCTGATGGTTCGAGCGACGAATGGCAAGATCGCTCAGCCATTGCTTTACATTCATATAGAATTTGAAAGTAGACGTCACTTGCAAGAAGCGTAATATTGCACAATGACTTAGTACTGCGTAGTGAGAACTGATGTGCGACCAAGGCAAAGTGGTCGAACGGTAATTCTTGGACACAGGATGTCGCCCAATGAGGTACGATCCAAGAACCGTTCCGTGGCAGCTTTTTGTACACAAGATCGACTCTGCCCGTTGCCGTCAGTCGAAGGGTAGTTAACTAACCGAAGGCTGTTGATGAAGTCTTGTTCGACCACCCTGCCCTAGCGTGCGACCTAGTCGAACGGTAATTCTTGGACACAGGATGGCGCCCAATGAGGTACGATCCGGGAGCCGTTCCAGGCACACTTTTCTTGTACATAAGATCAAATCAGCCCCTCGTCGTCAATCGAGAGGTATTACTGACGGCCGTTGACATTTGAGGCGCCTAGCTACTTTAGATCACACAATAGTTACTACCTAGGTATCTAAAGCCTATCACTGGCTTTTTACCCCTGGGCAACTTGCTTAAGTAGGAGACTAGCTTGTGTTCACGGTCTCGTTTCTTTTTAACAAGAGTTTAGAAAGTCGGGGCCATTGGACAATTTATCAAAGCGAGATCTCAACGGAGATGTTTCTTCTGTGAGCGGTCTCAAAGTTATTGAAGGCACTATAAAGAACCCTCTAGAGCTCTCTCGTTATGTCACCCTATTCCGAACAACAACGAAGATGTTACAAAGCGTTATACGTATGTAGTACAAATTAGGCTACAGTGCGACGTCATCTATGATCGATCATCGATGATATGGAGTCCACTAGAACTAAATCGGGACTAGCTCCCAGCACAGCCCCCATTACGCGTCGATCAAACAGGAAAGTCTTCCCAATTTGGTCCAATGAGGAAAGCGAACGCCCTACTTTATTCCAGTGGGGCAGTATGATTGGATTGCAGTCTCGATTGAGTTTTCTGTCTTTCCTCCATCTGGAATCGCCGCCTCATTTGTCAACCGACCGCTGCACGTGATATTTCTCCACCTATCTCGTATGTATACACTAGGTAGTTATGCTATAGGTATACTCGTATATAGAAATATATAACTATATAGTACGGAGGGAGAGCATCTGGCAAAAACACAGAATTGCGACTAATCTTGTATACGTATGTGGCTGGTTTCTATCAACAAGATCCATCAATGTACGTAGTATGTACATACTCACTTGTCTTTCCGGCTGGTTCTCTTGCGTCTCTTCTTACCACCTTCAAAGAGCTCCCCATCCTGATGAGGATCCTCGGTACTGTTCCCTTGCGACCCTCGCTTTCGATTTTCTGCCTCGCTTCGCAGTCGTCCCAAAGCTTTGCCCATGCGGCTCTGGCCCTCGGCGCGCACCCGCGGGGCAAAAGCGCCAGCACCTAGGCCACCGCTCATAAAGCGAGTGATGTTGGACTGTGTTCCTTCCTGTTCTCGTTTGTTCATATCACGAATCACCGGAACCAAGACTTCATCTGTACGCTCCTGAGACCAGCCAATAGTCGCCATGAGAAACTTCCGTAGCCCGTTGAGGTCTGGGACGCCCCATTGAAACTCCGATGCGTCGTTGTCCACCTCTGGATTGAGATACGCCTCATCGATATGTCGGTTAGGAAACGACGGCGGTAGAAATAGCTTCGACGCCATCCTTTTAAATTTCTTGCGGAACTGCTGGTGAGGGTCGTTGGGTATTTCGACTCCCATCTGCACCTGCAGCCACCAATCACGGAATTCGTCAAGATCTCTGAACTCGGTAATGATTTCTAAAGCTGTTACCGGTCCCACCCCGGGTATACCTTCGGTGTAATCGCTCCCGAGCAGGTGAGCAAATTGAATGAGCTTAACTCGATCTAGCGCGTATTCTTTCTCGAGGTCGTTGGAGAGGAAACATTCGACAAACTTGCTCTGGTTGAACATGTTTTTGTAGATTCGAGTGCCTCCAAAGAGAAACGTATCACTGTCATCCGTGACAATCCCATCTACAAGACCGAGAGACACCAGTTTGGCACATTGCGCTTCGGCTTCCATAGGTGCAGTAATGTACGGTAAACCAAAGAGACGGAGAAGCTGTTGACATTCACCAACCATAATTTGAGATACTTCATCAGCATCTCGTCGGTCTTTCTTCTGCTGATTTCGTAGTTGTTTTAATTCCTGTTCAAAATCCCGCGCATTCTCCGTCTGTGTCTTGTTGTTGAAGGTAGAGACGAAACGTCCATGTTCCTCCGTCTCTGCAGCGAGCTGTAGCATAAGGTCTTCCTCTTCAGGATCAGAAAAGTTTCCCTGGTTATCAACGGCGGTGTCATCTTGCGCTTCAAAAATAGCAGTGTCGTGTACAGGTAAGGAAGGCGTACTGTCTAAAAATTCCTGTTCTATACTTTGAGGAGGTGGGACATCTTCGAATTCCGGAGAAGGTGACTTTGATCCTTCAGCGGTTTCGACTGGCTCTCTCTCATCGTCCGTTGGCTCCCAATCGGAAACAGCTTTCTCCGAGGTACGTTCCTCTACTGGATGGTCTCTAGCAGGAGACTCGTGAGGTACTATGACTGGTATAGACGGCTTAGGTGGGTTTATCCGAACGTTCTCGGCAACGTCATTCATTAGAACCGGCTGCTCTGATGTGGCTAATTTTTCGCCTGTGTGCTGGAGTCGATGGTCTGGCGTCTCAGTCTCGGAGTCAAGGTCGATAATATGCTTCGAATCTGACACCTCATCCACATTAATGATGCCGGACGATGTGCGTCTTTGTATAGGTTTTAGTTCTTCAAAGATGACATCGTTGTAGGTCGTTTTCACAGGCTCTTCTTCCACTTGGTCATCGATAAAGTCTTGCTTGATTCCATTCTCTTTAGCAAACCACGGAGGAAGAGCAGCAGCCTTTTGCTTCGCCTTGCTTTGTACACTTTCAGTCTGTTTCTCAAAACCCCCAGCATCGTCGGCAAGAGGAGCCGCTTGTGGGAGTTCTTTCTTAGCTCGTACGTTGATTTTCAAAGACTCAAATGGCAAGGGACCGCTGAACTTGTGCTCCGGTCCAACTTCTGGGCCCATGGATTTAGGTTTAATTTGTGATTGAGATTTCTTGGATCGTGCTAATGCCGCTGCAAAATCCATCTCATCATCATCACTTTCCGGGCTGCCCTCTGGCTCATGTATGGGCGCCGCAAAAGACTGAACGTCACCGGCTGATGGCAGGACATTTCTGTCTTTATCTTCCGGTGGATTCTCCAAAGACATAGCAATTGCTCTTTGAAGGTCTTCATCCTCATTATCTTCAAAAATATCATCAAGATTTTGATTACCAACATCTGCGTCTGTTGAAAAAAACAATGCGTCTTCGTCTTCCTCCTCGGCCATTTGACCAATATCCGCGGTTTGCCGTCGGATAGACTCATCGAAAGCGCCCTTTTGTAGAAATGGAAGTTTAGGAAGCCTGTTAAGGCCTTCGATCGGCACATCCTCAAAAGCATCGTCGTCGTCCTCCTCGTCTTTGGCAGGAAGGACGTCCGATTGACCGTATTGGTCAACGTCGATTGGTCGGTCTACTGCCGTGCCCTCTTTATTTCCAACGACGCCGAGAGCCCATCCACCTTCAACATCAGGATTTTTGACGAGAACATATTCCATCCCACGTTCTCCAGCTATACGGCGACCTAAATTGAAATCAAAGGCAACATCTGCGCCATTCATGCCGTTGAGATTCATTAATCTTTGAGTAAGATCATTACGTTCTTTGACTCGTTCAATTTGAAACTTGGAAAAGGCCATTCGATCCGGGAACATCGAATCGAGTTGTTCTTTAGAATAACCCATGCGCAGGCGGCTGCGAATTCGGGCAGCATTTAAAATATTGTACCGATCCGTCGCCGGTAGGCTCATGAAAAACGGGCCATCAAAGTCAATTTTGGAAAAGTCATAAAGGTTAATGTCTTCGCCATTGTGAAACTGCCGCGCATATTCTTCCAACTCCTCTTGAGACATAATCCGTGGATCGTCCGGTGCACCCATTTGATCAAGGCCGACTTCAAGGTCTGGCAGGTGGTATGCATCCTGCTTCCGAAACTTTCGATTCCGTTGTCTCTCTTTCTGTGTCATGAATAACTCATCTACATAAACGGCCTCTGCTAAATCTTCTTGTTCCTCGACAGATTGGTGACGGCCAGCCGCACGTTTCGCCGCTTCTTCCTCCGCCCGCCTTTGAATCTGCACAGCCAGCAGTTTTCCAGCAGTCCTCACAGCATCCTCCCGTCTGCCCTCTCGTCTTGCCCTTCGTGCCGCAATGGTCTGACGTTTGAGCATCGGAGCCCCGCCGTCGAACACAAAAACCGGCTTGATGCCAAAGTATAAGAGTTTGCATATCCGACGGAAAAACCCAACGACGTGTGCGTTTCTAAGGGCGTTTCCCTCTTTGTCTCGCACAGCTTTGAGAAACTGATATATCCATATCGACGCGTCGACAGCGAGACGTTTGCGATTCAGGGTTTCAAGTTTGACCGGTCGTGCGCAAGGTTGGACGACCGTCCAGAGACCGGTAACACCCATTATTGGTATTTAGGTCCATAACACTTGTTTCGCCATCCAACAGTCGTCAACGTAAGTAAAGTAGCGACGGGGCCGGTGGTTGTTCGAGGAATTTTGATGGAGAGATGTTGACGCATTTCTCCACACGACTAAGTCACGAAGTCACGTGAACTAATTTGTCCCAAAAGTGCTTAGTGCTTAAATCGTCCAGCTTTAGAAGAATTGACGTCATTAAATTTAGTGATTGAAACTACAGAGCGTAATCGTCCACACATGAATTTTTGCAGCAAACTCCGAAATATCCATACCCAACAAACGACATGGTCTAATCGCAATACTCGTCTGCTACGTCCTGCGTACTCTGAACTTCGTCATTAACAAACTTTAGATCCGACAGTCCATACAACGCGATCGACGCCATCCCCAGGAAGGCACTCGCGACGGAGAATACCAGGGCGACAATTCCGCGTGCTGTGAATCCACCGGGGAGCCATCCTGGTTGCGTGTTCTGGCCTTTGAGATCGGTATAATCTTCAACGTTGCCTGCCGCGTTACCCTCGTATTGCACGCCTGCAGCACGACAGGTGTCGATGTGGCCGCTAGGGATGGTCATACGCTGCTGCATTTGCAACGGCGCCTCAATTAGTGTCATAGCTAACCCTTGTATTAGATGCCAGTCAATATGGCAGTGAAAGAGCCAAACGCCTGGGTTATCCGCCACAAAGCGGATCACAAAGTATCCTTGCGGTGGCAGCACGAGTGTATCGCGCCGCGAAGGATACGCGGGAAACGCTGAGTGGTTTGACGGATTGTATGGGAAGGGATCCCCGTCAGCATACATCCTGAAGTCAGGGCCATAGGGTGGGTAGCGGTCCAAGATCTGGAAATTGTGACCGTGAAGATGAAACGGATGCGAGCCCGTGTCGTTATTGTTGAGAATAATTTCGACCACATCGTTGTGGCCCAGCACCATGGAGTGTGTGAAGTCGCCGTAGACAATTGACTCGGTTGCCAGCTCTCCTGCGGCCATGACTGTGTACAATGTAGGTACCTTGGGTGCGGTGTAGCTGATGTTGTTGAGAAAAGCGTAGCCTTTACCAGTGTCAAGATTGCCCATCACTACATCTACATTGATCGAGAGAGTGGGATTTTCTAGCAGCGGCATGTGGTCGTGAGGCACTAGCGTGCTGTCGTCAAAGGGGTCCAGGTCTGACGACACAGAAACCGTAATGTTGGCCTGCGGGTGCGCCCCCGATTCGTCGTACTGCAGCCAATTGGTATTATTGAGCCGCAGATCTGAGGGTATCTTGTCCAGTAAAGTTGAATCAGCCACGGTGACAATCGGGTAGTTTCGGTCAGTTGTATTCTTTGTTGTGACCAGCACAGAGTACCGTTGCGCAACCGCAATGTAGAGCACGTCGGCTTCGGTAGGCTCAGTGTATACACCATCAATTTCGACAATCTGGAAGGTGTGGTCTTCGATGTAAAAATACTGTGCCACAAATGCGCCGACGTTAATTAGTCGAAGCAAATATGTCGTGTTGGCCTTGACATTTAAGTTGATACCTTGCGCTGTATCATTAAACAGAAATGCGTTCGGGACTAGACGATATAATTAGAGAAGGGCCTATACACCTAATTTCAGGGAGAAATTGCAAGGAACGCTTACTCGGCTCTGCCCCTGAGGGATTATACAGTGACATAAATTCAGGCTTGATGTTCTCGGCCATCTTGTGATACCAGTCAGAGAGGGTGATGGTGAACTCCTCTTCATAGTCATTGGCAAAGTAAGAGCTGTTGTCGTGCACAATGAGGGCCTGGCGATAGCCATCTGGATAACAGTAACTGTCGATTATTAGTTATTTATAATGAAAAATGAGTCTGTGGTTTTTGCGCGATTCCTCAACTATCTTTCACGATTCCAGCCTGTTGGCCCTAAGAGCGGTGAGCACGGGAGGCCTAACTTCATACAGTAATCAGAACGGCAGAATACTCGCCAGGCCCCATATAGTGCCCAGGTGCTCCCAGCTTCAAAGAAAGACCCCGGCTTCAAAAAAGATGCATCGTCCTCAACAAGAAACAACAGGAACAACAGGAACAACAGGAACAACAGGAACAACAGGAACAACAGGAACAACAGGAACAACAGGAACAACAGGAACAACAGGAACGTCAGGAACAGGGAGGTGGGGCCAATTTACTCTGTATGACAATGATACCAATAGGCACCAGCTTGGTTGATTTGAAAGTCGTAAGTAAAACTTGCTCCAGGAGGGATTGGGCACTGGGTAACCATTGAGGGTCCATCCATCTCGTTGGTACCATTTTGAAACATGCCGTGGAAGTGCATGCTGGTGTTCTTGTCGCCCAGCATATTGTGCACGTTCACTATCAGGCGGTCGCCCTTGTCAACCTCGATCACAGGCAACGGCCATTGCCCGTTGATACCCACCACCTTGCGGTCGGCCAGGCCATCAGGGTTCGCTGTCACCCATGTAACGTTGAAGTCGTACACGACATTTTTGGCAAGCACCAGTGACTTGCTAAGCGCCAGCACCAGCACCAGGAAGACGAGAAGGGGTAGCATTTTTGGTAGAGATGAACATCTCCTCGAGGTGACCAGTGGTGCAGGCTCAAGCCATCCTTTTGTAACACGTGCGGGCAGGGCGGCAGAGTGTTTTCCGAAGTCGCTTGGGTGGTCTCTCTCTTTTTTTTGGTGGCTGTGGGATACGTACTCGGATTCGGAGAAGAAAAAGAAGGGCTCCGCATCAGATAAAATAAATTGGGTAGCGACCGCCAATCAAAGTTTTCCATCTGATAAAAATGCCTCAGCACGATCATCTCCACTCTGGACCTCTGATTGGCCCATTGCGAATTGAGTTCTCTAGCGTGTCCTTAAATGGCTTAACGCATTGCTAGCGTGATGACGAAGCGGAATCTAGCCTCTTCTAGTCATGCGGCCACGATCAGATAACAATTTCCCACTCATCCGGCAGGAGTCCGAAAAGCGGCCGGCTTCCCAGAGATCGCTTAGACGAAAGTTTTCTCTCTCTGCATGGCATGATCTCATATTAAATCACTGACAACCCCCTACCACCTCCCCAGGTCAAGCTTACTGTTATCTGTAAGAGATATTATGAGATATCTAGCCAATCTCCCACAATGGTGAACGTCTTTGCTGTCCAAGTCTTTTTCATTGTTTTCCGCGAGTGCCTTGAGGCGGCCATTATTGTTTCAGTACTGTTATCCTTCCTCAAACAGAGCCTGGGCCAACCGCATCAGGACCCAGCAATATACAAACGACTCGTCCGCCAGGTATGGGTTGGCTCATTTTCAGGCATCTTCATCTGCCTAGTTATCGGCGGTGTCTTCATCGGCATCTTCTATGGCCTGGGCCATAACGTCTGGGCTAGCGCGCAAGACCTGTGGGAGGGCATCTTCTACCTAATTGCAACCATTATCATCACAATTATGGGCCTGACTTTGCTACGTATAAACAAGGCCAAAGAACAATGGCGTATCAAGATCGCCAAAGCACTGATCGAAAATAACAAGGGCAAGAAAAAGTCCAAAATCCTCGGAGATTGGACACGTCGCCACGCTATGTTCCTCCTGCCATTTATAACCACACTGCGTGAAGGCGTCGAGACTGTCGTCTTTGTTGGCGGTGTCTCTCTCGGCTACCCAGCCACTGCGTTCCCTTTGCCCGTCGTGACAGGCATCCTCACAGGTTTGGCATGCGGCTATCTTATCTACCGCGGTGGTAATGCCATGTCCATCCAGCTCTTCCTAATTGCGTCAACCTGTGTGTTGTACCTAATTGCCGCGGGAATGTTCTCCAAGTCCATCTGGGGTCTGCAGTACTACCGCTTCCAGCACACCGTTGGCTCTGATGTCGCCGAGGCTGGTAGCGGGCCAGGCTCGTACGATATTAGTGAGACAGTCTGGCACGTTAATTGTTGCAACGCCGAGACCGACAATGGCTGGGACATATTCAATGCTATTCTCGGTTGGGAAAACACGGCCACCTACGGATCTGTCATTTCGTACAATGTCTACTGGATTTTCATTATGATTACTGTTGGCTATATGATGTGGGAGGAGCGCTCGGGAAAACAAACGCTACGTGAGCGCATTCTCACAGTCTTGGCCAAGGTGCCAGGACTCAAGGGCTATGCTGGAGCAAAGCTCGATGTTATCCAGCAGAATCCTGAGGATATTATGCGCCAGGTACACAGTGGACTTTTCGACGATGTTTTGGTAGAGCACTCTGTGGAAATGAAGTAAGGCGTTGCTACTATGTGTTTAAAATATTACTTTTGTTATTCCAAATATAGCATTTTTAGTTCTGTCATCCTAGCTCTTCTTACTTTGCTTCGTTTCTTTGGAAATACTCTAATAGGGGTCTTGCCGTCCACGGGCGCCTTTTATTCCATTTGGGGAAGGTGGGGCGTGCATTGCTTCTTTGATCAACGATAAAAAGAGGTTTACCTCTTACCTAACTCCCTTCTTTCAGAGAATTGATTGAGCAGCATATGCACGACTTGTTCCAACTTGTGTTAAGAAGTTAACACGCCTCACCTTCCAAGATCATTGTACACATTTTATGCACGGTGTCACACTCTCCCTAACAGGAACATCCTTCATGCAGAACTGTCGGTGCAAAGGGTCAGCTTTTCGACCTCCATGCTCTGCTATCGACGTGTATGGACTATCCCTCAGCTCACATGAGGATCTATCAGGACTGATATTTACTCGATCATCTGCATCCAAAGCCCTGGGCCTCGACTTCGAAAAGACTGATGCACGACCATCTAACACGTTCGCTCTTTTCCCAAGCCTCCCTATCGAACTTCGCTTGGAGATCTGGAAGTACGCACTTTCATCCCCTCGTCTCATTGTAGTCTCCTACACAACAACCACAGGCGAAGACGATAAACGACTCTTTGTCGACGCACCACCACCTCCAGCATGCCTCTTAGCATGTCGAGAGTCTCGGGCAGAAGCGCTAAAAATACTCTCCAAGCACTTCATCACCACTCAATGTCGTTCCCCAACATATCTCAACTTCGCCAATGATCGGTTCCTGATAGGCGGACCAGACGCGAATCTGGACATTGATTACATGCTGTCTGTGTTTATGCCTGGGAATGCTCACAAAGTGCAATTTCTGCATGCGTCGCGGGGCTGCTACAAGGATTTTGCCGACTGGACAGACCTTCGCGAGCACTACTCGGGGCTTAGGGAGTTGACTATTAGCTTTCCGACTGGAGCAGCTTTGCTGCCTTACACGCACGAATGCTGGTATGGGGCATTGCCTTCTGAGAACAAGGTGTCTGTGGTGAAAGACGAACTTTACAATTATGGCGAGGATGAACCAGAATGGAAGCCTAGTTTTATTTTGAAGATAGTCCAGTACGACAGTCCTCCTTTGAAGGGGAAGTACTGATGGGGCAATTACTGGTTCGCTGCAAGTACCCTCCATATTAGAGCCTTTTCTACCAACAATTCATACGCTGTACAATGTACATCTGAAGGATTGTGACATGGCGACTTTAATAGTAGTAAATACATTGATTTCATACATGACCACGTGACACTTTCTTTCCTAAATATGCGGGAAAAGTGGGTACATATCTTATCTCAGTTTCTCAGACCTCCGATCACATGACCTGCTTCGCAGAACGCTAAACCTAATCGGGTAGCTTCATCG
>JAMAFX010000338.1:0-20507 GCA_023625875.1 Trichocomaceae sp. PYS4502 | reverse complement strand
AATCACCACCGAAGCACGGCTTTACCCGGATCGCTTATCGGGCCCGGATCTGGCGGGCGATAAATGCGCCAAGCCCCCGGGTAACGTTACTCCCCTTACCCGGACCATCGATAAGAATGAATGCAAGCACCTTCTTCTTAGTAATCACGGTTTCTCTGCGCCGTTTTTCGTTTTTGGTAAGCAATCACGTGACTCCAGAGAGTTTAAATAGATCTAACTTGATTGAGCTTAGGTGCAGATGCAGGAGATGCGACGATAAGCGCCGCAACTTTCAATTTAATCCAAGCCATGTTAATGGCACTTCCTCCAGTCACTCCTTCGATGTATATTTTTTATTTTGCTTCCTGTCTCAGCCGTTAATGCGAGATTCACTCGCCATAGGAAGCGACTTACCTTCATGATCCGCGCGGCCCTCACCGCGGCCGCTCTGGCTGTAACTGCATCGGCGCAGTATTTCCCTCCTCCTGCTGAGGGACTCACTATTATCAAGTCCAACGTGACCGAGGGCGTGACTATTTCCTATAAGGAAGTTAGTATCGAAACTGCGAGACTATTCGTTCAGGGACTGACGCTATACAGCCCAGCATCTGCGAGACCACGCCAAATGTGAAGTCATTCGCGGGCTATGTTCATCTTCCACCGCATACGCTGCAGGATGTAGGTCTGGAACAAAATTATTCTATCAACACTTTCTTTTGGTTTTTTGAGTCGCGACATGACCCAGTCAATGCCCCGCTTTCGATATGGATGAACGGCGGTCCTGGCTCTTCGTCAATGATCGGCCTGTTTCAAGAGAATGGTCCATGCACGGTCAACGCAGATTCGAATTCGACGGAATTGAATCCATATTCATGGAACAATTATGCCAATGTTATCTATATTGACCAACCGAATCAAGTGGGCTTCAGTTATGATAAGCCTCAAAATGGGACGTTCAACGCGCTTACAGGCGAGCTCAAGCCGCTGGAAGAGGGCGCCCCAATTCCAGAATGGAATAATACTTTCTATCCCGGGACGTTCCCGACCTTTGAAGGCCCGCGCTCAACGGCCAATAATACCGAAAATGCAGCAAGATCCTTGTGGGAGTTCGCCCAAATATGGCTGGCTGAATTTCCGGAGTACAAACCCGTCGATGGCCGAGTGAGTCTCTGGACGGAGTCGTACGGCGGGCGATATGGGCCGAGTTTTACTGCATTTTTCCAGCAGCAAAATGAAAAAATCGCAGACGGCACTGTTCAGGGGCATTATATTCGCCTAGATACTTTGGGAATAATCAATGGCTGCGTGGATTTGTTGACGCAGGATCTCAGTTATCCAGAATTTGCGTACAACAATACCTACGGTATTGAAGCAATCAACCGAACAGTCTACGAGGAGGCTGTTGATGCATTCAACAAAGATGGCGGGTGTCGAGACCAGATCCTAGAATGCCGCGTTGCTGCCGCCGTGGGTGATCCATTCAGCTTTGGAAATAACAAGACCGTCAACGATATATGTCTCAACGCCTCTGACTACTGCAGTAACGCAATAGAGGGACCTTATTTAGAGTTTGGGGATAGGAACTACTACGATATCACTCACGACACTCTAGACCCCTTCCCACCGAATTACTTTAAAGGATATCTAAGCCAGAGTTGGGTTCTTGGCGCAATAGGTGCAGCAGTGAATTGGTCCGAGAGCGTTGAATCCGTGTACAACGCTTTCCAAGACACAGGCGACTATGCACGCTCCGATGTTCTCGGCTACGTCCAGGACATCGCATATATACTGGATCAAGGCATCAAAGTTGCTCTCGTCTACGGCGATCGGGATTTTGCATGCAATTGGATAGGAGGCGAAGAAGTTAGCGTGGCCGTCGATTACAGCGAGGCCGACCACTTCAGATCTGCCGGTTACGCCGACTTATATACGAATACTTCATTTATTGGCGGCAAGGTTCGACAGTATGGGAACTTCTCCTTTACGCGTGTATACCAGGCGGGCCATGAAGTACCAGCCTATCAGCCCGAAACCGCATTTGCCATTTTTAATCGGTCATTGGAGAACCTGGACATTGCCACGGGTAAAATCTCGACGGTAGAAAATGCAACTTATGCCACGGAGGGGCCGTCGAGTACGTGGGAGGTCAAAAATGAGGCTCTCCCGATGCCAGAGCCGATGTGCTACATTCTTGCGTTGTGGGAGACATGTACCGAGGAGGAGATTGAGGCTGTCGTTAATGGCACGGCGTTGATTAAAGATTATATACTAATCAGGCAAGAGGGCGACCAGCCTAGTGAACCTGCATTTGATGACAGCATTGAGGGCAGGCTTGGCGGATTATATTATCAGACTGTGTTGTCGATATCGGAATTTCTCAACACGTTTTTTTAGCTTAGACGGCGTACCTACATATCTCTATATTATCTACATAAGCAAGCCATTCATCATTATGAGTATAGCAGCAGCTTCATATCCTCATGTTTAGCTTTCACCTGGGGAATTAAGCTCGTTAATGCAACATCATCAGACGATAAGGCATTCCTTCAAATATACCTCTAAAGTAGCCTATATATATTTATGTAGTTAGTTATAAAGGTGACTTTTCAAGCTCTACCTAGTCGTATACGACCTGATTATCTAGGTATATTCGCATTCCAAGGTTTGTGGCCTTATCTAGATAATCCACTTACCCCTAGGCACCTACTCTAGAATATTAAGTAGGGACCGCCTCAGAATCTGCTTTTTTATTTCCAGCCCTCCGCTCCATTAAGATCCTGCGTCGTTCTTCCTCCCCTGCCAGTCCCGTCTTTATCTCGACTTGGCGCTGCTGTAGCGTTATAGCCTGGATGAGAAAGCACACCAGTAACGCCACGGCCGCAAAACAAACAGCAACAATCCATATATCGCGGATCGACAGCCAGAATGCCTCGCGAATCGGGCTCTGTTCCGATTTGGGAAGCGTATCAATAACTAGCACATTTGCCTGGGCATTACTCCCAGAAAAGAGACTGGCTGTTTGAGATCCCAGCGCATTCACCAGCAAATTCTGTTGCGTATTCATCTTATTCGAAAATGTAACTGAGCCCAACACCACGCCAATTGCACTGGCCACGTTGCGCATGAGAGCGAATGATGCCGTTGCCGTTGCATTGTCCTGTGCGGGCACATTGCTCTGCAGCGCAATCATGGGAGGCTGGAAGTTCAGGCCCACGCCAAAGCCCGAGATAATCTGATAGATGATGATCTTGGACCATGTCCGGGACTCCGGGAGATCGTAACACAGACCAAGGCCTAGGACTAGGATGAAGAAGCCACCGCGAATGAGGTCAGTGAACCGGCCGGTTTTCTTGATGTACATCCCAGCGCCCACCGACGCCACAGACATGGATATAGCGAATGGGGGCATATACACCCCAGATAGTAACGGTTCTGCGCCAAGGACCGACTGCGCGTAGAGCGGGAAGTAGTATGTCATACTCGTCAGAGCGATTCCGTGGCAGAGATTGACCACAAGGACCGCGCAATTGGATGCGTTTGAAAAGAGATGTAGCGGGATGATGGGATTCCGGGCCAAGTAATGCTCTACGGCGACAAAGACTGCCAAAGTGACAATTCCAAATATAATTAGACAGATGACCGTTGCCGAGTCCCAGGGACAGACAGTGCCTCCAAATTGGAGGCCTAGGAGGAACATTAGAGCCCCTCCCACCAAGGCCAGGGTCCCAATCCAGTCAACAGCTTTGATTCCTGCAATAAACGGCGTTTTTGGTGTTTTCAGTTTGAGCATGATGAGGATGATGAAAAAGGCTGTTCCTGTGATTGGTACTGTAAAGAATCAGCAGAGTGCCTGGCAGCGAGTTGAAAGCCGGACATACAATTCACATAGAAACACCATCGCCACGAGACGCTCTTAGTAAATGCGCCACCAATGAGTGGCCCTAGTGTAAATGCCACCGCCCATACCATCCCGACAACGCCATAATACTTCCCACGGTCTCTGGAAAAGAAGGGTCAGCGAGCCAGATGGAAATATGTACGTCAAACTGAACCCACCTTTGGGAAAAGAGGTCACCCACGACAATATTAACTAGACTCAGAAGTCCACCTCCGCCTACTCCCTGAACAGCCCGACCGACAATGAGCATCGACATACTCACCGCAGCACCGGACAGCGCGCTTCCAAGGAAGAACGTGGCCGTGGCGAGGAGCAGGATCACCTTCCGGCCCCAAATATCGCTGGATTTGCCCCAGCTGGGCGCGACAACGGCAGCAGCGAGCATAAATGCAGACCCAACCCAGGTAAAGCCGGAGGTGGACTAGAAGTAGTCCGAGATTGTAGGTAGGGCCGTAGAGACGATAGTGATGTCCAAGGCAGCTAAGAAGACAGCGCTCTAGACCCAAAGGTCAGTCAGATAGCGATGAAAGAGAGAAAAAGAAAGGGCTTACTTACACATAAGGTTCCCATCAGGATGGCATTTTGTAGACCGCCTCTCTTGCCCTTCTCTTCAACAGCAGGAGAAGTATCCGGCTTTTCTGTGACGTTATTCTCTGGGTCTATTTGAACCCCCTCGGGTGTTATGTTCACTGAGTCGTCTGCCATCATGAAGCTCTGTGGAAGGATGATATCGATCAAGCTGAAGACAAGGACATAACTAGTCGGGAGAGGCGATGAATAAAAAGAACCCTTGCAATATTGAAAAAGGAGTTAGGGAACTCAAGGGTCCCTAAAGTCCGCGGGGTAAATCCGACCACCAGCCATTGTTTGTCCATGCAAGCAGCAATGCCATAAGCTGGGTACGTGGTGATGTATTTTTTGAAACGAATTTTGAAACCCGATGGTTCCCGATACATACATACATGTACGTCCGGTACCTACCTAGGTACCTAGGTACCGAGACGTGAAAGATAGAATACATACCTAACAGAGTACATATGAATTTTTTTTAATAAAGTCAACAGAAGGAGGTGCAAAATGAAGGAATCATCATCAATAGCAAGATGAAGGCTGCGGTGGCATTTTCTGTGTGCTCGGCCGCGGTTGTACTTGCGCAGGGCCAATTCGACCCTGCGAGTTACGCCAGCAGCGATGTCATTACTAGGGACATTGCGATTATTGGCGGTGGCTCCAGCATCTACAGCGCGATGAACTTGCAGGCAGGGGGGAAGACCGTCGTCGTGGTTGAAAAGGATGAGGTCCTGGGCGGCCACACCCGTACCTGGACTGACCCTAACACCGGGATTAGTGTTAACTATGGTTTCGAGGCATATTAAAACAGCGAGTCTCTCCCTATCAATTGAAATTCCACAAAGAAGAAGAGACTGACTCATGCAGGTTCCATTACGATTGACTATTTTGCGTTGCTGGATATTGACATTGGCCCAGCGTCGTTTCCGTCCTTGACTGTCGTGTACTCAGACTTCCAAACGGGGGACCTGGTCGATGTGAAGACCAGCAGGAACTACAGCGCATACGAGGAGCAACTAGCCAAGTATCCATATCTGGTTAACAGCTGGGATCTCCCTAACCCAGTCCCTGCAGATCTACTGCTGTCATTTGGCGATTTCATCGACAAGTACGACCTTGGAGACGAGGCATACAACATCTTTAATATTGGCGCAGGATTCGCCAACATCCTGGACCAGTTGACTGTCAACGTGATGAAGGTGGTAGACGATACGTATTTTAACTCCATCACAGGCGGAGCCCTCATGCCGGCAAGCGGCAAGAACTATGAAATCTACACCGTGGCCTTGGATAGGCTGGGTTCGGATGCTCTGCTCTCCTCGACTGTGGCTGCTGCTCAGCGTTCTACCGAGGAAGTACGCTTGGTTGTGAAGACGCCTTCGGGGACAAAGCTCATCCAGGCCCAGAAACTTCTGATCACCGCGCCACCACTCATCGAGAATCGTTAGTAGTAGATAGATCCATCCATCCATCCATATAACCCATGCTGACCCGATAAAGTGCAACCATTTGACCTCGATGACACAGAAACTGAACCTTCGCCCAGTTCAGCTACACCAACTACTTCGTCATGCTCCTCAACAACACCGGACTTCCCGCCGGATACGAATATTCGAACGCCATTGCTTCAACAAGCACATTCAACACCCCTCAACTGCCTGCCCCATACTTTATTTCAGCAACTGGGGACCCCGACATCTTCTACTCGTGGTACGCCAGTCCGTGCAATACTACACAGGCCCAAGGTGAAGCCGATGTGACCACGATCCTCGGAAGACTACGTGTTGCTACCAACTCGTCTGTCACCACGGCCCCTGAATTCGTCAAATTCCACAGCCATACCCCTTTCAAGCTGGTTGTAGACACTGACGCTATCACCGGGAGATTCTATCAAAACTTGAAGCAGCGTAAGTAATCGCGTAACTGGATATGTGGAAATACTACTTACTAATCGATGCATAGTCCAAGGACACCGTAGCACCTGGTACACTGGGGCTGCGTTCATTTCTCACTATTCATCTGTTCTGTGGAACTACACTCAATATGAGGTCCTTCCTCTACTTTCTTAGGAGAAGGTTTCAACCTTTGTATATGCAAGAAAGGTTTCATGGTACATATCTTATAGAATATAGCAGAGTGAATTAGAAAAATAGAATTATAAACATAAATAGAATAAGAGCATTCGTAAAATAGGTATCTAGGTGGTAATGAAGTAGTTCTAATTATCTTAACCACCGTTGGCAGTCAGTCTTAGGGCTCATACCCTAACCGGCGGTGCCAGTCAGGGAATAACCTCACGTTGGAACCAAGGAAGGGAAAGCGTCTCGCTTGAGGGCACGAGCGTATAAATGCCCTGGAGGACATGCATATAGTCTTCTCCTCCTTCAGGCTTAGACCATACTAATAATACAATTGGAAAAGGTCACAAGTTTCCTTATTACATATTATTTTTCTTTCAAAACCAAGTCAGATTTCTACAATATTCATAGCAAATTAACCAGCGATCAGACAGTGATAATTACCTAGGTATCTCAAACCATGTCGGGTTTTCTGCAATATTAATCAGGTTAAATGGGATGTCATGCAAGACTTGAAGCCTTCATAGATTTAATCCAAAAACCCAATCTCCTTCCAGACATGGATATACTTCCTCACGACCTCTTCACTCACTGGTCCCACAGCAGCAAGCGTTTTCGAATGCTCGAGTGTATGTTTGACATCTAGAATCAACCCGCCACAAGACATCCTCAAGTAATTACTTGCCAAAAACTCGAGCAGAGACGACGCCGGATTATTTCTGGATGGTGCTGCGCTGACACGATCCACCCACTCTTGGAAGGGAATGAGGTGCGGAATATCCAGCGCGTCCGCGAGGATGGTATTCATCTCGCTCCAAGACTGACCGACAGGATTCTCAATGTGATAGACAGGATAAGGAACATTATCGGCGAGAACAAGGTCAATTAGTGAGCCTGCGACATCGTTCACAGGCGTCCAGTATACTTTACCGGGCACGTCTGGCAGCGCGTTCAGTTCTGTGATGATTTGATCACGAACCCGAAGTGTTCCATGGGATTCCAGTATCCGCTTGTTTTTGATCCTGCGATTTGGCCTAACCGGACGACCATCGTGCGGAATCGATTGGGATACTTGTGCATCGTTGCATCAAGCATGCGCTCACAACCCCATTTTGCTTCTCCGTAGCCATTGGGAAGGACAGAGTCAATGTCAACTCTTGCCTCGGGAACGATAATTCTTTCCTGATGGGTTTCAAGACCATGATTGCCCACAACACCGATAGAAGAGACCATCTGGAAGCTGAACTTGAAGTTTTCGGGACGATGAGACGAGACATCCGATGCGAAATCGATTAGATTGCGCATGACCTGGAACTGGGACTCGAAGCCCGGTAGGGGCCGTTTGGCACTCATGGGCTATGCATTGTGGATGAGATGGGTGACCGAGCTTACAAGTCTGTCATATTCGTTCTTGGCCAAGCCGAACATCGGTTTTGAGGTGTCAGTTTGGAAGACAAGAAGTTTTGGCATGAGGGCTTCGGGGAACCGGATTCCCTTTTCTCGCATGGCTTTCTGCTGTCGTGCATATGGTTCTGTTTTGTTCTCGCGGTTGAGACAGACAACCGTCTGGATGTCCGCAAGCTGAGCCAGTTGGTAGATCAAGTGCCCCCCAAGGCTTCCGGTAGCTCCTGTTACTAGAACGACTTTCTCGTTGACACTGGGGATGTGAGACGACGGCGAAGAACCCGGGGAGGTAAACCCAGCTGTGAATCTCTCGACGTATTCGTCAACGGCACTTCAGTGAGTTTCGTAAGCTGCTTGGTCGACTTTTGGTTGCACAACGATGCTCCTCGTGGTGGAATCCTTGACCGGTATCTCCATGAGCGGCACAGGCTTGGGCTCAGGAGTGCCAATTGCAACGCTAGCCCCAAGCAGCATGCGCTTTACATCTGCTACGGTTGGACATTCTAGGAACAGGGACTCTTGCTGGATATCGAGTTCGAGTTCGTCGCGGAGCCGGCTGACGATCACGAGAGACAGCAGGGAGTCAACACCGGAGTCCGCAAAATTGGTATCGTCCGTGAGATCCTCAAGGGCAACTCCACTCTCCTCCGAGATGATGTTGAGGACTTGCAGGAAATCAAGTTCGGGAGTGGGAGAATCCTTTCCTGGACCGGGAGTGGTGACCCCCTGCAAAGGCAGATTTCTTCAAAATAGCGCATATGACTGTAGACTCGACTAAGGAGGCATTCCAGCCTGCCGGTAATAATATACCGGATGCTGTTCGGGACGGTATCATGCAGAATGTGGGCAGAGGAAGTGATATGGTCGTGAATAACATGACGCGGTGGGTATTTTACGGTGGACTTGAAAAGTCCTGGCAGTATGTTGTTGATTTGAAGGGTCAAGTGTAGCTCTTGTTCTTTCAATATGCTATGTCGTGGATACTAGTTTATAAATGTCATCTTAATGATTCTATGGCTCTTCTTCTTCCTCTCCAGGTCGTAACTATTCCCACTCCTTATGCACCTCCACCTCTTGTCCTCCGTCTATTTATATTGACTATTCGAGTCATATTAAAGGCATTCACTAGCCTCGTTATCTTTATCCACAGTAGTCCAAATTATCTTTACAAGAGTTGTGAACTTCTAATACATATGTTCCATAGTATTTCTAAGGAGTAGCATTAGTGCATACCCATATTTCCTAGGTAAAGAAGAAAGAGAGATCGAACACCGCGATATTTTTCGTTTTCATTTCTTAGTTAGATTGAAGTACTCCTACTGTTATTACTATAATTATTACTATACTATAATTATTACTCGGGACCCGAGACATCGCACAAACAGTAACCTTCGGAAATCAAAAGTGACGCCCGTTTGGCCGAGGTTAGGAGCACCAGTACTCACTATATACTGGATTAGGAATGAGCTAGCCCTAAGACGAAGTTTATGTTAACTCATACAAATCCATCTGAAAGGTGTAGAGTAGAACACTATTTCTCGAGTAACATAACAAACCGTCAAGCGAAGAACCCATTGTAGAATGGAAGAAATACTTACCTTTATCAAGCCCACCGATTCATATCCTCGGCAATTTTATTGACTATCGCAACGATATTCATAGGATGGCTTCGTCGACTGGATGTTATCCCTGGTCCCAAAAGCTACCCTTTCATCGGAATCGGGTATCAACTCCCCCCTAAAGCGCCGGCACTCTTTCGAAAATGGGCACTAGAATATGGCGATGCTTTTAAAGTTCGTGTTGGGTGGTATACCTGGGTCGTGATCAACACTCCAGAAGCCGTTCGCGAGATCCTCGAAAAGCAAGCAGCACATACTTCCTCCAAAGCCCGTTCGCCAATGGGACATGATATCGTAACAGGTGGAAATCGCATGCCTACAATACCATATGGATCATCCTGGAGGGCTCTCCGCGCAGCGGTGCACCAAATGATCACTGTTTCCATGACGGCGACATTCGTTCCAAGTCAAGAGTTCGAAGCGAAACAGTTACTCTTTGACCGAGGGACAGATAACGAAAGCCAGCGGAATTTCTATCAATATATGCGGAGATATGCGTTTAGTATTATTATGACAAATACATTTGGAACCAGAGTAAAAACTCTGAATCATCCTGCTGCACAGAACTCAATCAAGGTCCAGGATATTCTACGGAGGACATCAAGGCCAGGTGCTTTTATTGTCGACGAATTCCCTCCCCTCGCCAAGTTGCCAAAGTGGGTACTTCCTGGTCGTAAGGAAGCGGAGAGTGCATCAAAGGAAGTAATGGATATTAAGATGGTCTTGTGGAAACAACTAGAAGAACAGATGGCCTCTGGGACATCGCCACATTGTTACGCTCGGGAAATCTATGAGAGAAAGGAGTCATGGTACGCACAGGGACTGACAGAGAAACATTTGATCTGGCTCACAACGGGTCTGGTCGAAGCAGGATTCGAGACAACAGCTGTGATATTAAACAGTCTTGTACTTCATCTCGCTGCCAATAGGGCCGTTCAGGATAAAGCGCATGAGGAACTGGTGAATGTGGTCGGACCAAACTGTCTCTCCACGTTTGAAGATGTCCGGAATCTCCCATGTATCTGCGCTTGTGTGAAAGAAATGCTTCGGATGAACCCCATTCTTGCGCCGGGCATTCGTCACTACGCCGACGAGGATGTTGTTTACAAGGGCCATGTCATTCCGAAGGGGACAGTTTTGATTGCCAACACCGCTTTCCTCCACTTCGACCCATCCCGGTTTGAAAAGCCATTTGAATTCATGCCGGAACGATACTTGGATCATGGTTCGCACAAACGCGACCATTTTACATTCAGCACTGGGAGGAGAACATGTTTTGGTGCTAGACTTGCAGAGAACTCACTGAATATTGCGCTTGCGGGGATTCTCTGGGCGTATGAAATTCGACCACCACTTGTCAATGGGGTCGAGATAGAGATGGATGTAAGTGATAATGCATACGCAGACGCAGGGTTTACCATCCCCAAGCCATTTGCTGCACGGTGTATTCCGAGGACTGGAGATCGGATCCGGATCGTAAAAGAGCAGTGGGAAATTGCACACAGTGAGGGGTACGAAATGAGAGGGATACTGGTGGATGTGGATGGGATGATGAAGTTTTAGTATCTAAAAGACCTGACGGTGGAAGAGTGGAAGAGTGGAAGAGTTAAGTTAGGGCTTGTATCTGCCTCAATCAGGTAAGCCTACCCGCAGCCAAGAGTGTTTAGTATGTATGCCGTATTGCATTTTGATTGGTGGATTGATGCGGGTGAGATACTTTATTAGGCACTAGTGTATTTAGCGCTATTATAATCCTTATCTATGGATAGGTTCATCAGTACAAAACGTTTAACGAGCGAATGGAACCTCGTTGTTCTCGCCCATGCGAATGGCCTCCGCCGTGGCCTCGTCCAAATCCTCCACGGGGAGTCCAAGTGCTTCATTATCCATAGCCCGCCGGGACTCATAGTCACCACCACCATTCGGGAAGAACATCCGACTGTATAGCATCTGAGTATACAGGTACAAATCATGTGTTTTTGCACCCTCTTTCCCCTCCTTATACCGCTTCAAGGACGAGCTATGTATTATGGTCCAGTCCGCATCTGTGGTCTTGGTGACGCGCTTGACACTCTCAAACATTTGACGCTGAGTAAGTCGAAAACTTGAAACATAAACTGGGCTGTTCCGGAACTGGGATAATGTTGGGGATTTATCGTTTTCATCCTCAGGGAGTTCTTTCAAACTGAGTAGTTTTGCAATAGCCCGGCCACACTGCGGCCAGGAAGTTGTATTAATGGGTACATTGCCTTCATCAAAGATGGTGAAAGTGCGTTTGTTGAAGTTAAAGCCATATCGGTTTGATCCACCGCCCAGGCTGAACTCATACCAGAAATTGCATACAAGGAGAAAATAGGAGCTCACATCCAGCCGCTTGATCTCTGAAATGACTTGGTCACGCTTGAGGGTAAGGTTGCTATCATCACAGAGAGAGTCGTTGGTGCTGTCGTGACCATACCAGTTTGGTTCGATATAAGGAACACCGGCCTTCGCAGCGGCGCGGATGAGTCGAAGAACAGTATCGGGGGGCGCCCTGCTGCTCATGCTCACTACGAGGACTTGTTGGCCGCGGAGGGCGTCCGCAAGGCCCGCGTCATCGTTGTAGTCGACTCGAGCAACTTTGACGCCCTCGGGCATTTTGTTGGCGCTGCCGGGGCGGGTGATGGCCGTAACGACATGCTTGCCGTTCAAGACGAGTTGTTTAGTGATATGTGTTCCAAGTGAGCCACCAGCCTTGTGTTTTGTGTCAGCCGCATACACTGGGTGTTTTAGTGGTGTTCACCAAACGTACCCCTACAATAGCGACCCGTTCAATGCGGTTGGTGAAACCCGCAGGCTGATCTTTGGCATATCCTGCGACCATTCTCCTCGTAGCAAGGGTTCTAGAATTCGAGTAGCTCTGCGAAGGAATAATTCCCTTGTCAACATGACGACTTTTCGGAAACTTGGTCGGAATCTGTAAGTAGATACTTGAGGCCCTTTTATGGCCCGGGGCTCTTAATTACAAAACATGTAAATACTTGTAAACGGGCCACCGGTATGTAAACAAACCGCTCTTGTGTGTAAAATCTCGGGTTCTTATACCAATACGTAAATAATTCAAACAAAATAATAATTCTTTGTCTCTTGTAGGGACCATAATAATGAAGAGAGAGAACCGGAGCTAGGTCTTTAGCATCGTTGCCACACGGAGAAAAGAGCCTTAACTCCCTTCTTCCAATGTATCATATGTGCTTTCTCATGGAGACTACAGTAAAAGCTGCTGAAACAGAAGTTTCGGGTCCCGACCGGAATACATCAGCGTATAGTACAGTTTCGGATTCGGTATGGAAACAAAATTGTGCTTAGTTACTATACAAAAAGGCATTAGATAATTCCCTGCTAGTAGTAGATGAAATGGCACACTGTGGATGAACAACATGTCTGAATCAGCATTCCCTCTGGAAGAATTGAGCTGGACAATCTCCAAGAATCCCAGCGTCGTAAGCCAGTACCTGGCAGCCAGTAATCTACCCCAGCCATCATCCAGCTATGATGGTCCCAGCACTATCGTGCCAACAGGCGCGCTTCAGAGTGTCCACCAAGCTCGCGAGAACCTCATAGCTGCCGCTGTTGAAATACTACAGCTGGCCATTGGACCCAGCGAGTTTCTTCCACATCTTGCCACCAGTGTGAGCTTGGCTACCTCTGCAAAACAAATGCGATCCTAGACTGATGGATGGATAGTTTCAATACGTCTCCTGTCTTCGCTGGCTGTGCCAATACAATATCTTCCGCCTTATCCGTCTCAGCAGTACAATCACCTACAATGATCTGGCAGCAGCGGCCCAAGTGCCCGAGCAAAGGCTCAAAAGCATCATCCGCATGGTCATGACAAGCTCCTTATTCCGCGAGCATCCTGATGGCAAAAGCGTCAGTCACTCTGCAACATCGGTGCTCCTTGCACGCAATGAGGACGTCCACGCCTATGCGGCGTACATGTCCACCCGGTCAGCACCGTGCGCCCTACAGATGGCTGTTGCACACTAGAAATGGGGGGCCGGTACTATGCGCACGAATAAGACGGCATTCAATCTGGCGTATGACACAGACTTGCCGTTCTTCGAGTATCTGTCGCGAAACGAGGACTTTATGAAAGATTTCGCCCAGTTCATGCGAAATATGAGGAGTAGGGAGGGGGTCGACATCAAGCATCTTCTCGCTGGCTACGATTGGCAGGGTATTCCCGACGGTGGCATGGTTGTTGATGTAAGTTCAACCCCCCCCCCCCCCCCAAAAAAAACAAGTATAGTTGTTATTAATCGTTGTGTCTGTCAGGTCGGAGGATCAACCGGCACTTCTGCAATCGCTCTGGCCGAGGCATATCCCCATCTTGCGTTCACTGTGCAGGATCTCCCAGCAAATGCAGAGAATGGACGCAAAGCAGCAAAGTCGTCACTACGAGCAGACATTGCGTCGCGCATTACATTTCAAGCTCACGATTTTATGAATCCGCAACCAGTGCAGGGTGCAAATGTCTATCTTCTCCGGATGATCTTGCACGACTGGCCCGACGAGGACGCCACATTAATCCTAAAGAACATTGTGGCGGTGATGGACAGGAAAAAGTCTTGGATACTGATCATGGACACTGTACTGCCCAAGCCGGGATCTGTTCCGGTCTCTTTGGAGCGCATTATGCGCGCCCGGGATTTGGCCATGATGCAGGCGTTTAATAGTAAAGAGCGGGACGATAATGACTGGAGGGAATTAATAGCAGCTGCTGATCCTAAATTGCAGCTGGTGAACGTTGTACATCCGTTTGGGAGTGCCATGTCGTTGCTTGAGCTGACATTAGTCTAGTTGACTCGACAAGACGAATGAATACTAGTATTGATAAGAGACGTAGATTGTTATGGTTGGAATACATCTCACTCAGGTCGTTCGGGGCAATAGACCCTCCGAGAGACGTACATAGTCTACTAGACGTAGATGATGTTCTTCCAACCTCGACTAGTGCAGTGTTGGGCTTGAAAGTTACACTCCGGTTTCTAATAATACACACCGGCTTCCTTTATGTAGTAGATATTGCAGTACAGTAGAACCTGGATATAACGTATGGACGACCTCCCAAGATATGTTTGATATCAGCTTAATTAACTTTGATGCAGGGGTGAAGAGGGCTCTAATATATTAATCTATTCCCAAATTGCTTCTGATCTCGTTGAGCTGGTGGGGAACTGCGATTAAGCTGAGCTCGGTGTTACTTGTCGCCTACGGCACGTCAATGATGGGACGCAGGAAGTGGTTCGGGCGCTGTATATGGTGGCGTGTGATAGCGCTTTTAGCGCTGTGCGAAAGGCCTTTAGGATTCCCTTTGAGGGAAAGGACCTAGGTTATGCACTTAGCGCCATTGTCCGCGTGGAACTTGCCGACTATTACCAGTCCTTCGGCGCGGCGTAGCTCTTAATGTTCGTCGATCCCGATGAGGTCTGCCATCGACGGCTAAGCGCTCTGGAGGTTCTCTGTGGTCGGTAGCCGCGAGAAGATCAATCTGGCCACTGTGGACGTGCACGCGCTACTCCGGAAAGCCGTTGGCGGGGAGGTCAAGTATGAGATTGTAAAAGCGCTCCAATGGCGGCGGCGAAGCCAGTTCAAGGCACCAGCATACCCACCAGGGCCGGGTCTTCCTGGCTGGCTATGCAGCCCCGTGTCGCCTGCCGGTGGGCACGGACTGAACACCGACATAGGCGACGCAATGGACCTGGCCTGGATGCTCTCAGTCTCTGGCAACTACGCTGAGTCACCGCTTATTGTCCCAGATGGCTCAACAACACCAACTGCCGAAACAGACATGTATATCTAGACTGCACGGCCGAGCCATCGCGCGGCATAACTGGCTGGCAGACAGACGCTCTACGGTTGATCTCTTCGGCAATAATGGCTTCGTGCTGCTTCGCCTGGGTCCGGAGGCAGAATGTAGCCAGCGGTTGGAGAATGCAGCGCGCAAGGTGTGTGTCTTCCGTTCAATACGGTGGACCTCGTACCTAGGTAAACCACGAGGTTGCCTCGTGCTTGTTCGTGCGGATGGGATGGTTGCCTGGCGCGGAGATGCGCTCCCAGAAGACGTTGAGGCGCTTGTTGACGTGGTGCGGGGTGCTTTTAGCCTCAAGAGGTTGTATCTGTTTTAAATCGGTTTATATAGCGACCTAACTAGTCGGGATACAATTGCCCGGTGCTAGAGTTTTAGTGCGCGGGGGTAGAAATACTACCATGCCAAGCCTCGGGGTACTAAATCCTGATGATTATTATACGCACTTGATAGTCTTGATTACCTAGGTAGGGGCTAGGATTCGGGTGTCCCGGTGTGTTTTAGGGCTTAGGGGTGCGTAAGAATTGGGAGGATTGGGGCTCCTTGGAATGTCTCTAAGAGTATACCGTTCTACTAGTGTTTCTACCCCCGCGCACTGCAACTGTATCCCGTGGAAAATGCGTGCATCTACCACCGCCCAGTGCCCACTAAGTTCTAACTACGTATTCTCGCGCGCGCGACATGCTCGCAAATGGTCCCGACAGGGAGCATGCTGACAGCATAGTTGCATATAAACCCTGCAGGTTGCTACGCAGTGTAGTAAAAAGTCGAGTCAGCAAAACTGGGAATGCATGGTAATTAAATATTTTCTCTAGTTATGTAGATACTAGACAGAGACGTTTAGCCTACGGCCCCCAATATAATTACACAACTTGTAAATACACGTGTAAAATTGTGTTTGCTGTTGTTGCGACTTGCAAGAAACGTGAAAACGGGAATTTACCTACGGTGATTGGTTAGAATTGAATATTAGTTAGCGCCGTAGTAAGCAGCGTAAAACGGGCGTACGTTAAACCTCGCCTGTAAATTACAGGCCGAGTTTGGTCTAGACTAGGCTTGGCGTGCACATACTATCCTTGATTCCTTAGATTCCTTGACTGACTACAGCCTGAACAGTGCTGATCTGATCACTTACCTGAAAAGGAACCATCGTGAGTACAGCAGTCTTAATTATGTATAACGTATTTCGACATAGTCGAATGCCTTGAAATCCCACTATTGTACATAAATAGCCTCCGCTATCCCGCGTGGCTGGTGATCCAGGCCAAGGAAACCATGGCGACGAGCGATCAGCCTAGGATCCCCAGACAGCCCAAGCTACGCTCCAGTTGCGATGCCTGCGGTGCAACCAAATTGAAATGTGACCGTGAGAAACCAAAGTGCGGACGGTGTGTCTCCCACGGCCTGACTTGTGTCTACGGAATATCGAGAAATACTGGAAAGCCCCCGAGAGGAGGGCGGCAACGGCAAAGCAATACGCACCCAATATCGCTAGATCCAGACACTATGGACACAGTCGGCTTTGAGGGGAGTGGAGACATGTTGGATCTGGGGATGTTCCCCAGCATAATGGACGAGATGAACCTCCCCTCTCTCGATTTCAGCGAGTTTGCCAGCAATGGCAACCTTCTCCACCAGGGTTTACATCCTGGCCACCTAGCGACGCCAGAAACTCCTTATATGGATAGCTATTCATCACCAGGCAATGGTCCTATTGCCTATGATGACTCCCGGAACGAAAAACATCACCATCATCTAAACCTTGCAATTGGATCCGGTCTCCGAGATGACAACTGCCCACAGCAGGCATACGAAATCCTCGGTAGTCTAACGGGCTTGCATCTCACTAAAGACTACTCCATACCTCCTGCCACCGCCACCAGGGTCCCTCTGGACCATGTGCTCCGCCTCAACCGGGAGGCCAGTGAGCAACTGGGGCATCTACTTGCGTGCCCCTGTGCTAAATCCGCCAATATGGCCTTACTCCATGTGTCTACTATCGCCCGGATATTGGTGTTATACCAGCAGGCAGCTGCGTGTACGCTGAGTCGCTGTCGGGTTTCCGGCTCAGACGACAGGGCATCGCGACACGTTTCGCCTGCGGTGTCGACACGAGGTTATGGATCTGGCTCTAACTCTGGCTCTGTATCTGGTATTGGACTGACCATGTGGTCGAGCGCGAGCGCGTTCATCGGTCGTATGGATGATGGGAAAAACACAACCGATTCAGCACATTCGGAAATATCCATGACCTCGGCGGCAAATGTGGCCGTCGGGTCGTTTAGCGTGGACGATCTACGTGCTCAGGTTGCATTGAAGGTGCAATTAATCCTAGGCGAAATACGAAGAGCCAGTTCGTTGATTGATAAGTTTGCCGCGTCGCATGGTTCTGGCAACCAGTGGTCGTGTGATCCTGTCGACAACCTCTACCAGAGTCTGGATACGTGGCTACGGAACGAACATTCCCGGCTTGCTGATATGCTAAAATCGAAGCTACGAGAGCTGAATACGTGATTATGATTGTATGACTATGAGGCCATGTTAGTAAGCTACCCAGCCAATGAAGACTCTGAATCTAGTGCTAAATAAGATCTGATTGGGATGTTGTGAACGTGTATGCAGGTAGAATGCGGGTTCGAAGTAGTATTTGCTAGGTACGAATTGTACGAGACGATGTGTGAAGCTATTCCGGACAATCCTTCGGTATTTTGTTTAGTATAACCTGATGAAACGATCATCTAGAAATTAATTATTAATATAGAATTGTTACGAGAGATTTGGAAATGAATTAGATTAAAATTATCAAAATAATCAGCCTATTTATGCAGGAAGATCAGAATCCTGGATTTGATATTACAATTTCATAAAACGCTGTAACGCAAAAGGCAGAGTGGGAGAGTGGTAACGCGCTAGACTCGAAATCTAGCTCCAAGGAGCCAGGTTAACCCTGGCTCTGTCGATTTTTATCCCAGAAAGGCTGGATCTCTTCATTACAGAGATCTAAAACTCAACTCATTTACGCTCCTGCGTGTCTCTACAAAACTAATTCGCCTAATCGGTGTGAACGTGCGTTATTGATGGTCGCAGTTCGCGTGGAAGTGGATGCATCCTCCACTTCATCGAGATGGGATATCCAATATTACATCAAACATCTAGTACTCCGTACCTCGACTACTTTCCGTTTTAGGAAGTTGTATTACTCCAATATCTGTCACGGGTTTTTTGGCCCTCTCTGTTATAAATCGTTTAAATATTTGCTACGTCCGAAATCTCTCTATTACATCTGTGATTCTACAATGAATAGTTTGTCATGTGATAATTCCACCGAGAGCTTTTCTCTGTTGCTTAACATGCAGTTGCTAAACATGCCCATTACTTGATTGATTCTGAACTGGAAATCGTCCGATTACAAAGTCCAGTTTTCGTCAAGTGAGACATGTTCAAATAGAGGGATCTTGATTGTAGATACACAAGAAATTATTTCTTTCCATTGGCCTTGGTACTATTGGCCTCCTTCGAAGCCCAGTCGTAGAAAATAGTCGGGGTAAAGTCGACTGCTAGTCCTCCATGATTGCTCTCACTTGGTTCTCAAGACGTAGGTGATGAGGATCCTTGTGGATGTATATAGATGTCTTCTTATGGCTGCATTCAATTCTCAATTACATCCAATTCACCTCAACAGCCCTCGGATTGGGTTCTAGACTTGTGGTGCCTCATACTGTGATGTATGTAAATATAATATTCACTCAACCATAGAGAGGATGGAAACCAAATCCTGACGTACCTCCAAGTCCGCCATTGAATGGCTACGTTCCTTGCTATTTTCACATGTTCATTCCACCCAGACTGCCATAATATTACAGTCTGGATCAGTAGGAAAGTACTGCATGCGGCGAGTACAAGACACCAGTGGTCATTACTGATATGTGAAGATGTAAAACCTACATCATGACACAGAGGAGTACCCTGGAAATAGTTTCATGCATTGAAACGGAGATATTCGCGCAATGAAATGTTATGAAACCGGAAAATACTGGTTTAAACGAGCATCCTGTACTTTGAGGTAGGATCTATGCTCACAAATTAAACAAGATTTTATGACAGCTAGACTTCGGAATTACACGAAAAATTGTCATCATAATCATCCTTCCCACCCCGCAGACTGTTTCCGAAGCTGTCTCTATTGATCCGTGAATAAATTTGTGGACAATTCTCATAGTTATGCCAATACAGTAGAACCTTAATATAATATATGGACGACCTCCCAAGATATGTTTGATACTAGGTAAGCGTAATTAACTTTGATACAGGGATGAAGAGGGCTCTAATGTACGGAGTATACGTAGTACGTATACGCTTTGACAAAGGGGGGTCTTGGGCATTTAAGAAGGCGTGGAATTCCGAAAGCTTAGGAAAACTGGGGTGTGCCAAGGCACCTGAATGCACACTATAAAAATGTTTACGATTTCAACTGAAGGTCCCCGCGGAAAAATATTCCCAATATCAGATACAGGCATTGATATTGTTGTAATTTTAACGGATTTTGTTTCCCCTCTTACCTTTAAATTTTTTTGTTTTAGATTTCTCTCTTATATCGTTAACAAGATTGATATGATTATACTCGAACCCAACAGCGGAAACGTGGAAATGTATCAGATCGGTAGTTACCTAGGGCATTGGAAGGTTTGCCCTAAGTACAGGAATGTACCAACCCGACGCCTCTTAATACAATTTTTCCCAGGCACAGAAGGCTTCTAACATTTATAACTAAGGCGCCCTTGTTTTCTTCGCTGTTTTGTATAGAACACTATATATTTTCTTGTGTTTCTGCGAGATCTTGGTAGATATTAAATTGTATAACATATTATCGTATTACATTGTTTTCTCAAAATAACATTTTGATTTGCGAAATTAGTGTCAGCATCCATAAATGGAGTAAACTATAGATATATCTACATAGCAGATAGTTAGTTACAATGCACGATCAGTAACTACCTAGGTTACACAGGCCTGGGAATAGTGAGTGTGTTTTAAACGCACTACATTTTAGTGTAGTGTGGTGTAGTGTGAGCTGTGGAAATTTTCAGTGCGTGTAGTGTAAGGGACCC